>LKNJ01002039.1:0-23039 GCA_002120245.1 Maccullochella peelii
TTGAGTTGCTGCCATGTGATTGGCTGATTAGATATTTGCGTTAACAAGCAATTGAACTGGTGTACCTAACAAAGTGGCCGGTGAGTGTAATTTCTCTGGTCTATCTCTCAGTTTGATCACAGCGTAAAACAAACCAGTCAATCTGTACAGGAGGAAGGAAGAAATAATAGAAGACCTCAGTGTTCCCGTTCATTTGATCAAACTAACAATATGGAGCATGTTTGTATTGTTGGTGTTTAATCTACAATCAAAATAACCTTCTTAACCTCAGAGTAAATTTACTTTGTGAAGGACATAACATTAAATATGTGTGAGACAAAAATACAAACTATATTAATGGACATGACTGACAGGAAATAACCAATTGTGTTGGTTAATTCTGGTCAACAGGCATATGCCATACTCAATAAAAAGAAAAAATGAAATTGAAGGAGCACATTTCAGATCCTCTGGCAGGCGGTTCCAGCTCATGGGAGCGTAAAAACAAAAAGCTGCTTTGGAGTTGACTCTTGATATTTTTGAAAGGCCGGCACCAGATGACCAGGACTGCTCTGGAAAGTCATAACTCTGCTATGTCAGAAGTATAGTGTCTTGTGCCAGAATATTCAGAGCTTTGTTTATGAGAAGGAGTTAACATTCAATTCTAAATTTCACTGAAAGCCGTTGATGCAATTTCAAAACAGGAGTTATGTATTTGTATTTTTTTGTATAAGCTGCTGTGTTCTGAATGTGCTGCAGCTAAACTCTAGTTCCCTTTACGAGGCCTGTAAAAAAACAATTTACAGTTATCCATATGTCCTGTTGGTTCTTTGCACAGGTTTTTGTATGTGTAACGTTTCTGGGCAGATCAAATACTCAGGCGCAGTGAAGGACACAGTACACAAGGTAGTTTCCAAAAAGGCAAAATCTTTCAATTCAGGCAAGGAGCAGGCAGAATCCAAAAACCAGGGAACAAAGCAAAGTCCAAAACAAAATAAGGAAATCAGCACAATAAATGCTGGAAAGCGATGAACACACTAGGGAGAACAAAGATAGTCTGGCACCAGAGCAGTGACAACAGGGGAGTATATAATGGGGTTAGCTGAGAGACACGAGGGCAGGAACTGAAATGACAGGAAAGGTTAGTCTAAACAATAAAACAGGAAATGCAGACAAAGACTAACGGGATGTTACAGTATGCCAATTTGTAAACAAGCAAAAAGTTCATATTTTGCATTCTGCATCCTGGCAGGCTTTTAGGTCAGACCATTAGTTCAGTGATCAGTGCTTCTTTTACCCAGTTTCCTGAAGCCACCTACTCGAGTTTCTTAATTATTTCATCAACAGGATGAAAGGGATTAGGCTTCAAATCTCCCCTTGATTTACAGAACTGAGTGTGAGCATCTCCACTGAAATAACCTGTGCTCACCCACTTCACCTCAACATTTCTCGTATGACATCCTGCTCATTACACAACATTCCCACTTGTTGTTGTTTAAAAACTGTTTTTCCACATTATAAGATCCCATATTAGCCAATAAATTCTTTGTTTATTTGCACATTCTCATCCAATTTCAAGCACCCCATAGCTCAATCTCAACTGAAAAAATGCCCACTTCTGAGCCATTGCTTTTCAGTTTAGGACTATTTAAAAAATGTTCTGTTCCTGTGAAAGATAATTGATTCTATATTATGAACAACAATAGTATTTTTGGAAAATTCTAATTTGGCTTTTGTTTGTTTTATAGCAATAAATCTTTACACACTGTGTACGCAAACAGTAGAAGTCTGTCACTTGTTATAAGTGACATGTAAAAGAAATTATTGCTTGTGCTTTTCCAGCTGACAGAAAGAATTGTACCAATAACTTTTGCTAGATGTCAACACATGCTCAATTCAGTTTAGAACTATGTAACATGCTATTGCCATTAATAATATTATATAATATAAACACAAGGCATTGCTTGAAATATGTGCTCTCATATTCTCATTATCCCCCGTGATGAAAAATGGGTGGCAGGGGGCCAAAACTTTTCTACATCTCAGTGTTTTCTGTGTGCTCAGAGCCCTAAAGAGAGTCCAGAAATGTTTATATGAACCACTGCATGAGCTCACCTAAACCTCCTGTGCTTCACAGGATATGCAGTACTCTCAATATTGTGTAGATAGCTATGTGAGGAAGAGATTGTGGATTCTGTCTTTCTATATTGCACAAAATCCTGGCCCCCATGGACGGCATTTTACAGTAAACAACTTGGGAAATGATGCATGTTATTGCTCTCTAACTTTTTTTTCCTTTTCTTATCTTTCTTTTTTGAGTTCCTGCTGTTATGGGGGGGGGGGGTGTTTTGTATTATATGTGAAGCACTCTGTAACTATGTTTAGAAAGGTTCTATATAAAAGTTATGATTATTATTGTTGTTGTAATTACTGTAATATGTAACACATATTTTATTATCTTTTTTATACCATTTTTTATAATTTTTATTATATACCAATATTTTAGGTGTCACTTTTTCAACAAATACTTTGTCTACTTGTTCCCTTCTGGACTGTTCATAATGGCAGTGATTGGCTGATAACACAGGCACAATAACATTTATTTGCATGTTTAGGGCACCAACATCTTGAGTGAGGGAGGACATGTTAACATATATGTTCAGAATTAGAAGGTACTTGATTTTTGCACAGTTGCACAATAATTTCACTGCTTCTATTATGGTATGTATAGTTCTTAAAGTGTATGCCAGACCAATAAGTCTCCAGGAGAGACTGTGGTAAAGCAGACACATACTTAAAATGTTTAAGAAGCCATTCTCATATAAACTATCCTGTGTGTATCCACATAATAAGTTATATGGATTGTATTGACTTCAGTCCAAATATGGAGCGTTTAAACAAGACCCAAGAGCACTTAACACATGTATTTCTGCTCCTCAAGTTTATTTACACATTTAGCCAATTGAGAAACTAGACGTCTTTCATAATGAAGGGATAACTTAGCCTTTAAAGAAACCAAAGAGTACAACAAGATTCCCAACACTTGGTTCTGTCTGTCACATGAATTGATCCTACTAACATAAATGGTGTATAGCTTATTTCTCTGTGCTGTAGACCTTCATATTAAAATCACTTACTGTATATGGCCATACTGTTGCACCGGATGACATTACCATGAAGTTTATTTTGACTTGACCCCACATACACTGTCCTGCTGCCATACATACTTGCTATAAATACACTGCTGAAAATAGACCCCCACAAATGCACAATTTTCTCCTTTTTGAGTAACATTTGCTAAAACTACAGTGACCAGCTGCTTTAGGAAATGACTGACTCCTTCTTAAAAATCAAAGTATATATTTGTGACCTGTTTTTAAAGATTTACAACAGGAACAAATGGGCTCAGGACTGGGTGCCACAGACAGTGTAGGGAGGTCAGAAACTATTGAGCGATGGACTAACACATTGTTGGTTTTGGGATTTGTTGACAATAATAAGAATATAGATTAAGGAAGTGTTGTCCTTTAAAGTAACATTCAAAGAACATAATATTGATGTAAGATTCACAGTCATTCTCAGTTAGAGCTGTTTTTGCCAAGTGGCAATAAAATTAGTTGATCAAGTGACCTAAATAACATACATGTATGTTCTGCCATCCTTTAAAACCAAAGCTATGAACATGTAAGCTGAAATTCAGTTTTACTATTACAGAAGTGTAGACAGATTTGACTGTTACAGTGCATATACTTTAAAATAAACACAACACTGAACTCTACACCTTCTCCTTGAAGCATTATGCCCCCTCATTGCCGTAATACACTGTTGGAGGATTCTTTGGCACATGCAATGGAAACATTTAGACTGAACCCATAACAACTACTTCTGTCTTTAGATCTTTCAATCAGTCCTCTCACATTTGTATCATCTTGAGAATCAGAGTCTTCGTTTACCGTCCATGCTGTCAAACAAAAATGCTGACTGCCTGCTTTACTACTATTTAGCAGCCACCTAGCACAGTTTACAGCATGGCTTGTGTTATACTATAAACATCTTTGAAACATGCACTCAAAACAAGGCGTGCCAGGACTTCTGTTTGGGTTTCAGGAGGGACTCAGTGATGTCTGTTTTGCCTCCCAGAGACCAAATAGAAAGATTCATTGAAAGATAGATAAATGGATAGACTTTAGACTTACAGGTAAATGATCAAACACTGGAAACGCTGTTTATTACCATTTAGACTGTTCTTCTTTCTCCTTTAACTTATATTTTCAGTCAAGTGAAGCCCAGTATTCTAGGAATTACGCCCATATATGACAATTCTGCACCTCACAATTTACGTCCGATGCCAACGCAGGTAGCAGTGTGCCCTATATGCAGCAAGGTGAAACCAGACCAGCGTTCAAATCTCATTACAAACTTTGCAATTAATGTTTGCATTTTTATTGACCATAACTATGTACATATATCTGTACTATATATCTATAACTGTACCATTGTGCCATGTACAGATATTGCAGGTGAGAAAGTGAGAATTTAAATTGTGTTGCTGTTTGGCAATAGGGTTAGTAAAGTGATAAAAGGCACCTCTTTTCTTATGTTATTTAGTTTATATGGAATTTTAAATGAGAGGTAGTGGTGAAAATGCTACTTGCAAAGTGTGGCTACAGCCATGGTCTAAAATTTTCTTTATTAGCATTACTGTAAGTGTGATTCTAACTCTAATACACACATAATGAAATGTTCCCAAAGGATTTACATTTACATAAACCTCTGGGCAACTCTAAGCTTGTTATTGGCATACAATATCAAACAATGAAAACATTCTGAACATTATTAATAAATTCAGATGTAGGGCCAGATGCCATGATGGTGACACTGGTTAAGCCCCTGAAACTTCACCTGCAACCAGCGGTTAAGATCAATTTAACCTTCCATAGCAGGTTATTTTTAGGGAATCTGTTATTGGAGTTGAGTTCTATGGTCAGAAAATCCAGGAATTAGAACAGATGGTCTGGTATACACAACACAGTTTAGTGTCAGTAAAACTAAATCTTATATTATGGTGAATCTCCACTCAAAATATCTCTGAACTTACTTTTAAACCACACATTGCTTTACATTTAATGAAAGAAAGAGACTTGCTTCACAATTTATTTGACCAATATCGGACTATGCTGACATTGCTTATCAAAATGCATCTAAAACCAATCTTCTTCCTCTGAATCTCATACATAAGACTATTGCTTCACTTCACTGCTGTGTTTTTGTGTTCCTGTTCTTATATTCTTGTGTGTATTGGTGTTTTGTATGTGTTGTTCAAGCTACTGGATGCCTACATTTCCCTCAGGATCATTAAAGTACCGATCTATCTATTTAACTGTAAGAGGCTCTTCAGATTCATACTGGGATGTTCTTTTTTTATGCACAATTGTACAATGCTTGGTACACTCAGATGGCGCCGTCTTGATACAAGACGACAATTTGGTATTAACATATCTTTATCTGCATTCATTTTAACTATCCTTGAAACAATTCCTTGTCCCTCATACTTCAAATTACTCACAAAGATGCTCAGCTCCACTTTATGGTCCCCTTTGTCTCCAAGGAAATTGGTGAAAATAAGCTTTTATCTGTAGGGCACCTTCAGCCTGGAAGAATTTACATGTACATGTTCGTTCTCTGTCTTCATTTTGCTTATTTAAAAATGTTTTATTCTCTTATGTTACAACAAATTGCATGTGTTTTAGAACATACTGTCCTGCTTTCCATTACAGTTCGACAGTAATGCATCATCTATCTGTTGCCTGCAGTACCAGGTGCTACCAAAACGCTGTAATTCAGAAATGGACTGAAATTACATGCACCGCATTCTTACCCCTGAATGGTCATCAGTCTCTCTCAATGCTTCCAGGAATCCTAAACACAGATTACAGTGACAGCTTGCGACTGTTTCTCATCATCATTCACTCTCTCTTGCAGGTGGTGAAGATGATGATCATCGTAGTGGTGACCTTTGCCCTCTGCTGGCTGCCCTACCATGTCTACTTCATTGTGACGGGTCTCAACAAGCGTCTGAACAAGTGGAAGTACATCCAGCAGGTTTACCTGTCAGTGCTGTGGCTGGCAATGAGCTCCACCATGTACAACCCCATCATCTACTGCTGCCTCAACAGCAGGTGGGTAACAACAGGGTAGTGTTGGAAATCTAAAAAACTAAATGTTCCAACAGAACCTCCCTACTTTAACACTGCTACCAAATGAGACAACAAAAGTGGAACTGATTGTATTATTACATCACATAACTGAGTGTAATTAAGTTCCATTATATGTTTTAGTAGAAGATAAAAGTTAGGCATTCATGGATTCATTAATTATGGCCTCTGGAAGAATAACGGTTTAGAGCTTTTATCATTATCTCCTAATGGTGAGAGAAAGCGAAAGAAATGAGCTTATTATATCTGGTCAAACCGTCTGGGGTGCATTCATTCCAAGCAGAGATAAGTTATTTAAAATCCAATTTTATGACATGGCAAAGGAAAGCAAATCAGTCTATCAAGATTAGTTGCATGTTTTGTCTTGTCACTTCGTTACATTCTCTCCATGCATCCGTCTGAGTTTTATTCAGTACTTTATTTGTGTGGTCCATGGTCTTTTGGTCTATTAGACACTAAAATGTAGAGTCTATTAAGGGCCGAGATGCTTTTTAAAAAATAATTTGTAGATATGGCAGTCAAAAATACATTTTTATGAATTTAATTTGTTGAGAACATTTACCGTAGAAAATTGGTCTTTTTGTTGTGATTAGTGAATCTATGACATCACTCGGTCTACTCATAAAAGTGGATGTAGCTCTTTAAAAACAAGTTGCTTCTCTCAAACATCTTAAGCTGTTTGGTGTATCAATGAAAACAGAGTCAGAAAAGGATCTAGGATCTCAAGTACTGTCGGTGTACTGTTGAGTACATTCACTATAAATACTGCACTTCCACATCAATTGACCTTTTTTTCATCACTGCACAAACATTTAGACGTGCGTCACTAAGTGCGTTTTCAAAAGCTTCAGGGACACCCGAATACAATCTCTTCTCAGCTGAAGAGCCAACCTTTGGTACAGCGCTGTATACAGAAAAAAAAAACACACAGCATTTCTAAGAAAATACAATGTTAATAATGTTATTGAAGGACTGCCAATTAAAAAATTACTCAAACAGATTTACTGGTATATTTTTCCATATGTTATTCTCTCTCCACATTCCAAACAACTACCTGTCTTTGCCAACTGCCTCTTGATGTGGCACCAGGTTCCGAGCAGGCTTCAAGCGGGCATTTCGTTGGTGCCCCTTCATCAAGGTGTCAAGCTACGACGAGTTGGAACTACGCTCTACGCGGCTGCACCCAACACGCCAGAGCAGCATGTACACGCTGTCACGAATGGATACCACTACGGTGGTGGTTTACGACCCTGCAGAGGGCAATGGCAGCGCTGGTGGTGGCTCTGGAAAAAAGCACTCCCTGCCTACTAGGAAGAGAAGCTACATCACGTCTCGCCACACGGAGATCACTGGATGCAACGGTGGCAGTGCGAAAACGCTAAATGGAGGGGCTCCAAACGCTCAACCTGAGGAGTTCTCTTAAAGGGTGTTCTCACAGACTTACACACAGACATATGCATGTAAGAAATGTATTCACATGCATAATACACTGTACATACAAACCATGCACAGATGATTGCTCAATTTAGATGTAGAAGCATTGTCTCACAGCAGAAGTGGTTAATTTAACATGCAGAGAATGACTACATGGATAGAGAGATTGCTTAATATTTTACCTTGAAGGATAATATTGATTTTTTAAAGATATTCTGGAGCATGGATGGATTACTGAGTGGGCTTATTGGGCAAGTGAATGCTACTAGCAGCTCTCATTAAAAAGTGACACACAGCTCAAACATGAGTGTCCCTATTATGTTTTTTTAGCTCCTGATTCTTTGATATTGGGAATCAGCTGATACAGCACCATACACTGTGATCAAAATGTATTTTTACTATATGTTCATTTTTCCCGGCATAATACAGCTGGTAGTGTCACGATGGGGAGTGCAGGAAGCAGAGAAAGGACCCAAATGCAGACGAAACAGGGAGACTGATGGAGTTCAATGATTTATTTGTAAATAACGAGCTTGCACGCAGGTATAGGTAGGCAAACAGACAGGTAACAGGTAGATCCAGGTCCAGGTGACTGAAGCTCAAAGGAACACACACAAGGAAACCAGGATGAACTGACAACTGAACAAAGAAAGTGGGCCGGTATATGAGGGATGAGGACGTGGGCGGGGAAGTCCAGGTAACTGCAGAGCAGATGAGGGAAGTGAGAACAGGTGTGTAGTTGGGTGGGGCAGTCAGGTAAAAGGAGGAAAGGAGGGAAAGTCCATGGGCATCTGGTGGACTAGTGAAGAATAGCACTTGGAAAACATAAATGTGGCTGGTGAGGAGAGGCAGGGAGTCAGACTGTAAAAAGGCTACAGTAAACCTACATTAAAATAAATAAAGCAACTTAAATATGTTTAACAGCAGAAAAACTCTTCAAGAAAATATAGCATGTGTCACAGTTTTTTTCCAGTGGGTTCCCATAAGATTTTGTGTATTATCTAAAAGTATTTTGTATAATATCTG
This sequence comes from Maccullochella peelii, assembly GCA_002120245.1. Taxonomy (NCBI): domain Eukaryota; kingdom Metazoa; phylum Chordata; class Actinopteri; order Centrarchiformes; family Percichthyidae; genus Maccullochella; species Maccullochella peelii. Next base: position 8,655 of record LKNJ01002039.1, read on the forward strand.
TGGAGTGGCAGTGTAGATCCACAGGGCTTACCCGCATATCCCAAAAGGTGGAAGCCTTACAATTCTCAAAGGATTGTTGCTTCCAGATAAATTTATGAGCCCTACAGGGCTCTTCTGTCCTTATGCATGGGTCACAAGTTTGGTGTTTGGTTTGAACAGTGATGTCTCATAATTAAACAGGAGAGGAAATTATCTCATGTTGCAAATTGCAGCTTGCATGTTGCAAATTTGGTGAAACAGGCCTCTGTCTTGGCAAAGATTCATACAGCTTCTCTTCACCTGCAGCATAAACAAACTGCTAAGTTCAGGATTTGTTCTTAACCAACAACATTACTGTAGAGTTACGGTTAACCTGCAAAATAGCCCTGAAAAATATTTAAAACGATCACTAGCAACTGGGATTGGAGCGGGTGGTTCTCTGGTAGGGGGCCCTTTAAATGCCTGTGTCCAGGGGCCCATTGTCTCATAATCTATCCACGCTCAGCAGCAGCCTTAACAACATACGAGGTGACCAATGCCTACCCTGTACGGTATGATCATCTAAAATACAGGCACTTGGTCTTACATTCAAGTTTTCATTTTATCCAATCAGGGTCCCTTTGCATTATTAAAATGCTGTAAGTAGCTGTTCCTCCTACTTCAGCCAAACATTCAGCTCTGATTGAGATTAGCATAAACACAGTCAGTGCACTGCTGTTTTGTTGAGGTTGTGGTCCAACAGTTCAAATGATTGAGAATGAAATTAAACAGTTCTGCTTGAAGATTTGCAATTAAAATATATGCTAGGATGGTTAGACCATCTTACATTGGACATAATCGGAAACTACGTCGTGATGAATGTAATTATGTAAATATGTCATAGTTTTGTGAACTTCATGTGATACAGAGGATGCACTCTGCATCTATTTCCCCCACGAATCCATGAATGAGCGGCTGCAGAGAGTCACCAGTGGAATAGCTATCGATTGAACTCGTCTGGCCCATTTTCTTCTGATTGGCCAAAATTCAGAACAGCCTGAGCTTCTTGCTCACAGGGATTACTTTTACATACGTTTACCTCATTATTTGAAACTTTGGTCACATTTAATATGAACATCTGACATTATAACATTATACTGTATATATATTATATATAATATAAAGAAAAGTATAATAGGTCCCCTTTAACTTCCTGCTTGTGCACACATGAAGTGTTGAAACTGCACCAATCAATACGCTAGCCTGTGCCATGTCGGGTTTACAATTTGACAAGTGGAAGCATACTGTTATAAATAGGATTATATAAACCATAGGAACAGTATGTCCCCTCTGACTCAGTACACAGCAACACACAGACATGACTACTAATACTGGTGAGAAAAACCTTTCTGTATGTGTGTATTGTATAAGTGTTGCTATAACTCACTGCCGGGAATTAAGCGTTGTATTAGCTTTGTTTGACTTTTTTGTCATTAGGTTTGTTTTTTTCAACCAAACAGACCGTCTTTAAAGAGTAAAAAAATATATTATTAGTGTCCTATTACTGTCCTGCTAGTTGCAGTAAAACCTGAATTTGGAGTCTGGCAGTTTGTGATGGCAGGTTATTTATACATGTTGGTTAACAAATGACAAAAGTTTCCCAGACATTAATTTTGTCACGTATGGAAGGAAAAAAATTGTCCTGAATTATTATTACCAAGTGAATGTTCAGACTTCATGAAAGTATTTACTCAAGAATGTGACAAAAAACATGTTGTGCGTTTCAGTGTCATGTATTTTTAAGCTGTTGTTGGTTAAATATTTGTATGTGGTAATCAAGATTTTTTTATGTTTCTATGTATAAATGTATGTGTTTTGTATGAATGTGCAGTACAATGTGTGCCTCTCTCTCTGTCAAGTGGTGACCATATTATTTGTTGTGTCTTTAAAGGATAACTAGTTAATTTCAACCTGAGCCTCACTTCTTTTTTGTTACCACCACACAATCAATTCGGATGTTGTCATGTTTTGTCCCCTTCACTTTGCAGGAACCACTGCTTTCACCACTCTTATTCAAAAACAGGACTCTGGTTGAAAATATCTATTGTATTATCCTTTAAACAAATAATTATAATGTTATTATTGCTGGCAAATGACAATTATTTTGGTAATTTGAGATGAGGAATTGTATGAACTCTTTGTTATTGACGATACTAAATACTTTACAATTCTATATCATAGTTCTTAGAGTAAGACCTCCAAAAGGTTTTCATTGCTCTGCATTGGTCGTTCCTGCTGTATTTGCTCAGTGTAGCTTTATTGCAACAGTCTTCCTCATGGTATCATGAGTGTTTACACGTGACATGACATGCTTATGATGAAATGTAGCTGTGGCTTGTTGCAAATGCGGTCAATTTTTAATGAGAAAAAAAAAGTCAACACCTTAGCAATAGTGTTTTGTTTTATGTTAGTTGTCAGAAACAATGGAGGTTATTGTAATAATCCGCAACTTTTAAATATCTAAATTTCATTATATTTCTCAATTTTATACCATACAGTGTAAATTTGACCCTAAGGAAGCAAACAAGCTAGTTTTCTTATAATTACAAAATCTTTATGAGTTGCGATGTACTTCCACATCGACTGCTACCCAGCTAGGTAAACATCTTACATGTGCTGTTGTAAATACATGCAAACAGGAAGCTCTTACATGGGAACACCCACAGCCATACAGATAGTAATCTTATATTGGGTAAGAAACACACACCTTATAAGCTGAAAATGTAAGGAAAAAGAAACCGATTAATTGCTACTACAGCCTTTCACAGATTAAAAACATGCCAAAATATATCTGATATCTATAATCGTAAACATTACTCTCTCTACAGACATGATAACGCCACAATTGAGATCAGCACAAATGTTGCGGATTATAACATTAAATTGACCTTTATTAAAGTGTCAATATGTGTTGTTGTCTCTGTCTTGTTATACAAAATTGGTTAATAAACCATTCATACTGTAACACTGAGTATGAACATTGGAGCAGAAGTTCGTGTCATTATTGTAGGTAATCTGTCAGGGAAACTATCTGTTAAGTTTTACAGTTAGACTAAACAAAAATAACTTGTCCTCTCAAGCCCACAACTTATGATGTGCGAGATGATGATATTAGGAGTGATTTTTCAAAAAAAGGCAAAACTACAGACTCAAAAATCTCTTTATTGCCTCAAGTGAGTACATTTGATTCAATGTGTGGACAGAGGGCTAAAGGCCATATGAGCATGACCAAAGGGAAAAAAATATAAGTAACAGGAAGCAGTGACTTACAGTACAAAGAGTCAAGATAGCTTTTTAAATGTTGCTGTTCTAAATGTTGCCTCATCTGAGCTGTCTAAAGGGCTGCTGTCTCATTCGCCTATCTTTTCAAATTACAAGCTACACTGCATGGATTTTATGTTTCATCTGACTTCTTCCTCAAAACATTATCACAGCATGGCTTGCCGAATCTAAGAGGTTTGTGCGCTTAGCAAGATACTTTAGCTTCCAGATGCTCCTTATCCTCAGAGTTATAAATGAATGCTTCGGCTGACAGATGTGCATGTAACCAGGCAACGGTCATCAAACCACAACCTTTACATTACTTAGATACTAATTCCTTTTTAATTATCTATTTTTCTGTGAGTATTTTTGTTAGGCAGCAACCACTTGCAATGGTCTCACAGTCAAGATTGTTACCAGAAATAGCTCACCGACAAAACCTCAAAATTGAGTTAATGATGAAAAACGCAGCTGGCAGCCAATGACATTCGATCTCTGACATTAGCCCTGTTTGATTAGACATATTTTTCCCCCTCTTGTTATCAGAAGATCACAGTTTAATTACTGGAGGTTGTTTATAGAGTAGGCATCCTGGGAAATGTAAGAAACCACCAACTGAAGCTGAAGCAGTTGACAAATGCTGAGAGAGAGCGAGAGTTACAACAAAAGATCAAAAGCTAAATTACGACAAGTCACACACTGGACTACATTTACCACCAATGATTGATAGTAATACAGCATGTAAATATCCGAGGGTCCGTTTTTCCTGACATTTTTTAACTTGACACGGAAGACCAGCAGGAAACGTTCCTTGTTTTGCAATCTATTGGTATTCGGAAATGTAAAATGTTCCTTAAAAATACAGAAAATTTGAAATCATCATATTCAATTTGCTTTGTAAATGTAAGGTAATAGAAAAAGAGTGGATGTTCAGACCTCATCCTTTGAGATTCTATTTGTTAAACTAATAGCGGATATTTCAAAATGTAGAGCTGGAAAATTTATTTCTCAAGCACATATAACCTAAGGTTGTTCAATTATTCATAATGGATGTATTAAACTATTATTTTACTCTACAGTGAGCACTGTTATGCAGCAGTTTGTCTCTGTTACTCATTGCTTAATAGTGCAGTCTGCTGCTCTGTGACAATGTCGTATTCAAATATATAATTATATAAATGTGTGTTTAATGAACAAAAACATATATGTAAATGTATATATGTAAGTGTCATGTTTGCCAGTTAAGGAATACATTCATAGGGGACCTTTTTCCCCCCGATGGATTGGTTCCCTGTGTTGAGGACCAGTAAATACTGAATCTACCCGATGCTGATTTAAAAATAAGCACATGTTTTGACACCACGTCCTGCTAAATAGTAGTGTTTACAAAGAAGAGGTTTTACTGTACGAACAAGCATGGATCTGCACCACTAAATAAGGCAATTGCTACACAGCAATCCATGTCTACTGCACATGGCTTAGGAGTGCTGGTCCGCTGGTTTGTGTCAGACCACTTGGCAGGTCAATCATTTTTAGAACAGCCTCTTACTCACCACGGTGGTGGAGATGGAAAGTAGCATAAAGCTGTTCAATCCCTTAGCACTGGTGCTACTAAAGTACACACTTTATGTCTGGTGGTTAAAATGATTTACTGCTTCTACCTTTCTCAAAAGACAACACTTTTTGCTGTTGTTCCCATTGATATTTATGTTAACAGAACACCTACTGGATCTGTTTCAGTGTTTGCAAGTGATTTCTGAAAGTTCCTCTAATGGCACCAATGAACAGTCAAAACCTTTTTGCGCCTTTCTCTTTGTGTAGCCTACAGCAAGGCCTCTAACAGTGGATTTGTGAAAACTGCAGTCCTATTTCATCAATTCTCCTCACAGCCATTTGTCACAATTTACATATCTTGGTATCTGCGACTGTTACCTGAGTTCATTGCTTCACAGATGAAAGAACATTATGATTTTTTCACCCTGTTCCCCACATCTACATATATCTGCCTGGTAGATCAAAACATTTTCCTTAAGCTCCCAATTTGAAAGGATTCGCCAACACTCTGTGGTCTCTTTAAGGCTCTGAATCTGAGGAGAAAAATGAAAAAGAAAATGTGCTGCAACACCTCAACGATTTTTGTTCTGTCAGAAAACCTCTTTGGATTACATTTCTGAATGATTATCATGATTTGCTGCTATCTTCTATATGCTAAATATTCATTGTAGACCAAACTAATTTAGTGTTGTCTCCATACTTTTTCTATAATCTTTTAGTTACAAATGTAGCTATTATAGTAAAATAAAAAGTATGGTCGCTGGTATATATATTAATATATACATATAATTGTACATCTAATACAGTTAGAGAGGGTTAGAGAGTAACAGCCCATACGAGACGCTGTAACGAATGCGCCCGCAATGAGGCAGCAATCATTTCATTGGTTAACACCACAGCTGGCATTCTATTGGTTGGGGAATTTTAACAGGGTTGTTGCACAAAAAATCCGAGAGCAGAGCAGAAATGTGAGAGCAGACGTTTCATGAGCGCACAGAAGCAGCCTGAGTGCGAGGAGAAGGGCTGAGAAGAAGCTGGAGTGCAGGAAATCTGCGCAAGCAACAATATACTGTATCTGAGTGCAAGCATAAAGTTTGAGCAGAAGCAGAGCAAATCCAAGCGCAAGCAGGGGCTATTTGAGCACGAGAGCAGGATTTTGAGAGAGACTGAAGAGATATTTGAGTGAAAGAGGTTCCACAACGCACACGCGTTGCTCAGAACGGCGGTGTGGCCCGGCCGTTAGGGTCATGTTATTGTGCAAGCTGGCTCACTGTCACACTGCCATGACTTACTGGGGCACCTGAACAGAAACAGAGCAATTGTTAATGTTTTTAGTAACACCTGTGCTTTTCCTGCTACGACAAGTCAAAATGTCTGCTGTGAGAAAGGCCTTTTGAGACAGGAGGAAAACCCACAAATGCTTTGGAGACAACACTGACTCTGAACTACCCACAAAGACTGAGCTGTTCCAGTGAAGCCTGAACCTCGACCTCAGTGAGTCGACCTAACCTCCAACTCAGACATTATAGATACAAAACACAGGGATGGGCCCAACGTTGTCACGCTTGAGGCAGGTTTAATTTATGAGTGATGTTACGAGCAGGTAGGTCTAGCATTGTCTGCCTATAACTCTGGCCAGTGAAAAGGTTAACTTGATAAATCTGTGTGTGTTCTCCTGTGGTTTGGCCCGAGATGTTTACAGTTTCTGGACTTTGCAAGTAAAACTGGACTGTGAGGATAAGGCAATGTAGCAAGAGATGTGAGTGTTGTGTGAGTGTCTGGACATAGCAAACCTTTCTCACAACACACATTTTGACTTGTCAAACACAGGTGTAATTAATAACATAAATGATGGCTCCATTCCATTTAGGTATTCCAGTTCCAGGGCCATAGTCATGCACATAATATGAACAGAGCCATTATTAATGTTATTAATGTTATTTCCCTGCTATGACAAGACACAATGTCTGCGGCAAGAATGGCTATAAAAGGGGAATTTATGTCTAAGCGTGAGTCTATGCGTGACAAAAAGAGCGATTTATGAGAAGCTGAGGTTAAACTGTGTCTGTCTGCAAAATACTGTTTGGAAAACAGTACTTCAGGGGCTGTTCCTGAGTTACAGCCCTGAAAAGCATGTTTAACCTCAGCTCCATCATCTTGAGGAGCCCCATGAAAACTTCAGTGTGAGTTAAGTCTTGGATGACGTACCAGGAGACTCAAAATGTGGTGATTCCAGAAAGTTTGAGGTAATAATAGCTACAGTAAGCACAGTACATTTTAGTGAGGCAGAGATTCTACACTAACAAGAAATGGATTACGGATATGGTGGATGACAAACATTTCCCAATCAAAAACACAACTATGTTGTTGCAACTGGTTACTTGGACTGAATAAATGTTTATAAATGTAAATATTATGTAGCAAATGTGGACCCTTAGGTCCTTCTTTATTTATTTGGTATATTCTTATGCGATGTTGTCGTAAATATTATCAAATTAAAATAACATGTCATATTGTAATTGTTAGCACCAATATCATCATCCAACAAATATAATTCTGAAAATAACAGACTGAGAGGATTTGTGATTATCTTGTTTAAACACTGTTAAAATGAATCATCTACTTAATCCTCTGTGGATTTTCCACTGTCAGTGCCACGCAGGGTAATCATTCTTTGCCCAGCGTTAATTATCTACTGTGAAAGGATAGTTACAACAGATACAATCCTGTGTATGCTTTCAGTCTGTAATCTAATCTCCAGTTTATTCCAGTATATGTATGAGCAAGGGCTTGACACAAACACTTTTAATCAATATTTATTAAAAATCAATCAATGATTGGAGAAATTTAAAACTAAAGACTTCACACATACAAATAAAGTTCATATATACACTACATTAGAGTGGTAACACCCTGGACATGTCACCAGTTGTGGTGACAGGCTGAATCCAAATATCCAGACTTTGCCACATTTACAGACTCACTGATTTAACAGGTGCGTTGTTGGCATATGCCGAGGCATAATGAAAAAGATTAACCATAGTTCATAACAAAATGGATGTGATGAGAAAGTAGAAGTAATAATAAAAAAAATATAACACTCATTATTATCATCATTATTTTATAAATAGAAGTTTATTGATGTAGTGAGATTTTATATCTCACACATATAACATTCAGGGTTTCATTAAAGCAAGAAAAAGGTAATGGACCAATTATGATGTCAAGGGTCGGTTGTTGATCTGGGAAATGAGGCTGTGCCTGTACAGCATAGAGACGGCAATATCACAGCTCTGTAGCAGCTTAACTGACATTGTTACATCCACCATTTTGTCAGAACTGTGCCCAAACAAATATTGACAAGCATCTTTTATCTACTCCCAAGTGCCTTTGTTGAAGCATTATCTGTAGGTACTCATTCAAACAGCTGTTTTGTGATTACTGATTTGAGATTTACTCCTCCAAAAATCGTCACCTTAACATGGTGGAGAGGTTTGCGTGTCCCTGTTACCCTGGGAGCTGTTTTGTCGAGGGCAAAAGCTCCTGGTAGGGTCTCCCAAATAGGCCAAGAAGGAGCTGCAGCACCTCACCTGGAACAGGGAAACGGGGGCCCCCTTCTTGAGTCAGACCTGGGAGGGAAGTTCGACGGCGAGCGGCCTTGACCCATGGGGCCCACCACCCACAGGGATAGGCCTTGGGGTCGGGTGCATTGTAAGTCGGGTGGCAGGCAAAGGCGGGGCCCTGGGCGTGCTGACCCCTGGCATTGCAAACTGGTTCTAGGGATGTGGAACGTCACCTCTCTGGCAAGGAAGGAACCATGCATGAGGGAACCTCTCTGGTTCAGGCATCTGATCAGGACGCCTCCTAGGAGCCTTCCTTTAGAGATTTTCCGGGCACGTCCAACTGGTAGGAGACCCCTGGGTAGACCCAGAACATCTGGAGAGATTATATATCTCATCTAGCTTGGGATCGCCTTGGGATCCCCCAGGAGGAGCTGGAAAATGTTGTTGGAGAGAGGGACGTCTGGACTACCCTGCTTAGCCTGCTGCCATCGCGATCCAGCCCAGTAGAAAAAAATGGATGGATGATTTGTGATTTGTAAAGGCCAACTGCTGTCTTCAGCCTTTATTGGAAGTGTGTTCAGCTCGTTACATAGCTGTGCACCTGTATAGTGAGGCCAGAAGAGTTACACTGACAAACACAGTAACTCACTGGTTTATATTTTAGATATTTACTCAGTGATGCTGCAAATTAAGACTGTGTTTTACTTGTGTGCACATGTGGGTGATTAACTTGTGTATCAGAGATCTATTTATCTTCTGTCTATTTATTCTCATGCACAGCTGTTGTGTTCATTGTTGCTGGTTAACATGTACACCAACATGAAGCAGGAGTTCAGGGAGCACTACCAGTGTGTTTTTTGTGTTTGTTTTGGAGTCAGTTTAACACTCAATATTGAGCTTGACATGACCCCCTGTCTCGCATGATGTGGAGAGGGGATTTTGCTGTGAGTATAGTATTAGAGGGGTTAATGATCAGGTAATGAAAGTCAAAGGAACGTTTTAATGTACACCTCAACCATAATCTATCTCTGTTATGTAATGTAGCAGACTCGGCTCATATTTGCCAATGTAAATATCCTTAAGAGCCGTGCAGAAAAATACATTGACATGTCTCCTGTCAATCTGACCTGCGAGTATGGACGTACATTGCATGTGGAGTATTTTTATGACAGGGCATTCTTTTTGAAAACAACCACAATGACCAAAAAGAAGAGAGTATAATCTATGCTTATATTCATGTAACTTTTCATAGCAGTAGCTGTCTATGAAAGTTGAATATAATGCTAGCATCTTGCATGTGGAACAGTGGTGGTAAATACTGTGTTTCTCTGAATAGATTGCTCTTAATGTCAAAGCAATCAACCTCTATGACATAAACTTCCTGTTCACAAAACGCTTGATGCACCTGTTTGAGAAAATTGGCTTATTTGCGTTTCAGTGACAGACCACCACCACTCCCCTTCCCGCTGTAGATGGAGCCAGTCATCTTGTGCGATGGGAGAATAAGAGAATAATTTAAATGTTGTCTGTCTTCCATGTGTGATGCTCACTTGCAATTAAGTGAACTTTTTATTTTATTTACATTTTTTTGGGAAATACATATTGCAGTCATTTGTCAATGTTGTGAGCACCACAAACAAAATTCTAATGACCTCCATTGTATTGATGAGGCAGCAGAAATCTTACCCAGCAAAATAAAACCAAAACAATCTGCATGGTCAGACACCACAAGAGGTAAGCCAGACAGTAGGTTTTGTTGTAATTTGAGTGGACCGAAATTTGAATACCATTCGAGTGAACCTGCAGTGTGTGCATTTAAATATTTTTTTATAATCTGGTAATTATTGCTCATGGAGTTGTATGATTGCAGGAAGTAGCTGAGGTGACATCTGAGGCTAGATGGGTCATAATTATATTAATAAAATGATTCTAAATATTTATAGACAAATATTTATAGACAATTTCTTTCTCCCACAAAGGCCTTTTTTATTCATTTCACGGCGTATTTATTTCAGGATGACATTTGCTTGTCAATCAACCTCTGGGGGTGGGATCAACAAGTATGATTGGTTGTTCTGTTGCTCAGCAGAGACAAAAGCTGGTCTGGTCAGTCAGAAACCAAGTTGAAAATGAAAGAAAAACAGAGAGGAGTCTTGAGCAGAATCGACCGCTGTGTTGTTGGTAACTCCACAAGTTCACCAGCACCGACACTAAGTGCAGGTTCAGGACTCCAGCCCAAAGGTAAGCTCAGCAGCTAAGCCAAGCATTTAAAGTTAAATTGTTAAAATGATTACTAAGAAAGTTACTGTTATTTTTACGTAAATGCTGTATATTATGGTGGTGATATTATGGTGTTAGCTTATTAGCTACTGGCATAGAAGCTAGCCTGAAATGAAACACATTTCACACATATACACATATAGAATAGAGCTGGAATAGAGTTTTAACATATTGATTTATTTCAGTGGATACTGATTTATGTATTGCTTATTTATTCATTGCCTACTTATTCATTTAATTTAGGGAGATATATTCATATTTTCATATGATATTAATTTAATTCTTTATTAATATATTACATCATGTGTTTATTTATGTAATCGCAATTTATTAGCTTATTGATATATAAAATAATTATGAAGGCCTAACTGGCAGGATGCCATTCTTGTGGAACTGGAGGTGTTAATGTCAGTTTAAATGACCTGAACAAGGGGGAAGAACTCCTCTTTATTTCACAGATGTCAATGTACAGCATCATAAATAATTTCATGTCTTTTTAAATTTATGCCAGTCTGATCATAATTGGGGTTCTGGCTACACCATAGAGCACTATCTAATAATATGCTTGGTTTTAGATTCCTGACAGTTACAGGGGGAACCTGGCTGTAAAGGGATTTATGGAGCTTGACACCAGAGAGCTGGAGGTGCTCGACACAGAGGACACAAAGTGTCTAGTGCCACATGAAGTGTGGTTGCAGGCTTTTGACTTTAAAACAGACCCAACCAAACTAACACACCTCATGTGGCACTAGACAGTGTCCTCTGCATATCCACTGTTGCCATTTGTTAAATAGTTTTTTGTAATTGTTTAGTCTGTGCAGAACTTGTTTTATTAAAAGTCATCAGTTCTGTTCATCTGTTATTGATTTTGGCAAATATCACACAAGTACCCAAGTTCACCAAATAATTAGCCATGTTGTTTTCCTAATTAGAAACATTTCTGATGGCATTGTGGTTGATTGACATGATTTAATCCAAACCAGATACTTATATTGTATTTATCACACATAACCTTTGTGGAAATACTGGATTAAAACATTTGTTTCGTCCCAAGCAAACATTCTGATGTGATGTGAGATCATGAAATTACCTTTGAGGGTGCAACCAGCTGCTGGATAACAGGTTAAAAAAATTACATTTAGGTTTTTCTTCTAACGTTTGCACAAGAAAAATATGTGACCAAATCAAGAAGTGACATACAAAATGCTGAGGTCACAAATAGGGCTAGCTAACAGCTGCTTACTGGAAATGTAAGAATTATTCTATATAACACCTGACATTAAGCACCTTCTATGAAACATATATATGAGTCAGAGTACAAGAGTTACAGGAAAAGGCCAAGTAGCATAAGGGCTGGACTGCAGGAGGTACAGGGTGATAAACATGAAACAGAGAAATTGCAGGAAGAGGCCCAGTCTGCTAGCTACAGTGGACCTGGAGGACATATAAACACCAATTTATCTGTTCATCTTTGAGCCAGCAGCACTAGTCTTAATCATATAGACAGACCCTAGCTGCAGCAGGGGATGATGAAGACAAAGATAGGAGCCAACAGAGCACACTGTCGCTGAGGTGAATTTGACAATGACTGATGATTTTGTTGGATGCTGGTGTTGAAGGCAGAACAAGGCACTGTGTTTGACAACGGGTGGCTTGACTTTCTGCAGGATAAAAAAAAATCTAAACAAATCTAACATCAAAGTATAATATGTCCCATGTTGCTTATTTCAAGGTAATTTAGCTTAGTTTAGTTAGCTTAACTTTTAGTTTGAATATGTGGTTAATTACTTGCACTATTTATTCCACTCTGTTCAATGCTGTGAGAATAAAAATTTAGTTTAGTGAGTTTACAATGTATTGATTATGGTACAGCTACCAGTAATTTCACCGTTTACCCTGTTTTCCCCCAGCCTTTATAGGGGACCGGACTTCATTGTTCAAACAGACTACAAGCAGTTATTGACATTATTTGAGCACTGACTTTTATCCGACATCTGAATACAGTAAATAAAGCTAGCCAGCATTTCTGCTTGATCCAAAACAAATGACTTTTTATTCAGATTAAACACAAAGTGGAATTTCACCACGTTTTAGTCCTGCAAATTTAACAACTGTGGAGCGTATTTAGTCAATGCACTGACCGTTTCTGACAGCTCAGACTGCTATCAAAACTGGAACTCAAGTTTTATGTTTTTTTCTTCCAGACCCCTTGTCTTTTTGCTCTTGTCTCCATATGTTTATGAGGACAAGTCATACAGCCTTGCACAAAGTTTTCACTCAATTTGAAACATTTTCAACTCTCGACTGCAACTGTCTTTTGGAGCAAATTCATGTGTTGCGGATTTGCATCTTTGCGTTGACTTTTTGTGCAATCATGCCGCCTCTAACACACACTAAAGTTGTGATTACACTAGACACAAAAAACAACATTAGTATTTGATTCATTTGATATCGATATATTACGCCTAATACTGTTATCACCTCTGCACTATAACTGTGTCATCCAAGGTTAACAAGATGGTTTATAAACCAGGAACACGGATTTGTGAACCAAGAGTGCAGATTTACACATGGCTCTTTCTCAGCTGACCGCAGGGGGGCTCTGTATAAGCCAGTGTATAACCAGTGCAGAGAAAATATGACATGTAAGGAAGCTAAGTGCTATTCCTTCATCTCACCTCACAGACTCTCCTCAAAAATGATTTTTACCCCAAGCAAGTGCAAGTTCTCAGTGACTCATCCACGGCACAACCTGTCTGTGCCTCATGACATTTTACTTTTGCATCAACAATTCATTCATTTTCATGCCTGATGTATTATTAAACTACATGAACACAGTGTTGGGTGTTTGAGAAATGAGGTGCCATCTTCATGTGACAGTTAATAAATGTATGTGAACAAAGCAAAACTCTATTAACTATCATATGAGGCATTCAGATTTACATATTGTTGTATAATATATCCTGGTGCAAATTAATCAGGTTGGAGCAGGTTTGATTAAATGTAAGCAACACCATGTTGTGAGTTAATTTCAATGGCATTTACCAACTAAGCAATCAAAAGGAGTTCAACCATAAATGCGATTGCAGTACTGACATAGTAACAACTTCTTCGTGTGTTGTGATTGTGATGATTCAGCGATGTTCAAAACATAACACACCTGGACCTCATCCATCTGGAAACCCATCAATTATAGTGTATGAATATGGTATAAATTTATTGAGGTTACATCTGTGGGTCACTGGATGGTACCCTAGAAAGCACATGCTTGTAGTCACAGCAGGGACCATTTTGCAGTGGGGAGTAGGATTTTGGCAGGCCCAGTTTTGTCACGGTTCACCGTGCCCCTGCCCTCTCCAGTCTCCTGGTGCCCTNCCCCCCCCCCCCCTTCTCCTCCTCTCTTGTGTTTTGCTCTGTCTGTCTGTGTGTGTGTATATCTGTCGGAGGGCGTAGCCTTCTCCTCCACCACCTGCCTGAGTGCATCAGCTTCCCCACCTGGAATCAATCAGCTCATCATCCTGCAGTATTTCCACCCCGGCTCCTCACCCACTCGTTGCCAGATCATTGCTTCTTTCTACTTGGTAGCAAGCAGCTCGGCCACAGCACTAGGCTGCTAGACTTTTTGAAACTGTTGTTTATCTGATCCGTCCTCTAATCTTTGTCTTTTATGATTCAGGTCCACTTCCACCTCCTGTTCCAGTCGACCCCC
>LKNJ01002039.1:23046-72354 GCA_002120245.1 Maccullochella peelii
CCCCCCATGTATTGTTTGCAAAGTCTGAAACACTTTAGATGTATATGATCTCTGCATGTGTTTGTATTTCAGCTTCTTTAAATCAATCCATCTTGAACATCCGTGAACTAGATCCACCAGAGTAGAAAGCTGCTGGTCATATTTCCTCTCTGCTTTTTCTTTTGTTTGTTTAATTTGGTTTTTTTTGCCTTTTTTTTCAGTCTCTGTTGAAAAAGAACTGGGTTGACTTTTGCCCCTTTCAGACATGCACCTTGTTACGTTACATTACGTTACCTTATGTTGTGTTCGCCTTATTATGAGCACTCTATAAATTTAGCACTCAATCATCTCCTTTGGACAAATCTGAATTCCCTTTCACAAATCACATAGAGCTTTAAACTCAAAGCATATATAAGTTACTACGGTGTCATCCACTATCTCCAGCCTCGGGGCTGTTTGTTTAAAGAACTGTGTAGGAGAACTGTTAATTCAGCAGAAACCCCAGCGAGAAAGTGGTTATCTAACATGAGCACACACTGCTGTGAGAAAACTGTATGCAAGTGCAAGTGAAAGACTCTTCATCTCTTGAAGATTGTGATTGTGTGTGTCAGAAGGATAATGAGCACTGACATTACAAATTACTGCAGAGTAACAGCTGGAGAGTCTGGTACGCTGAACAGTGCTGCACTGAATTCAGTTGCTTTCTGTGTTGGAGAAGAGGGCCTTTTGAACAAGACATAAAGAACAGCCTGATGCAATGTGTAACTGTTAACAGTTTTAATAAGGGTACAGATGTGAGAGGGGCAGAGGAAGCGCCCAATGTTATAATAAGAACCATTTTCTTGTGTTAAAGGTACAATTCCTGATTGATTGCAAAAATCAAAATGTAGGGTTAGAGCCAGGTCAGAGTAACACAAGAGAACAGTTAAATTTAAGTTAATAATGTTTGCTGATGCTGTAAAAGGTTTGTTTAAATCAATAATATTTGTTAAGCTTGTTTCCTTTTTGTTTCGCACCTTAGACATTTATTACGTTATAATCTTTGTTGAATTGGAGAATGTTAGGGCACAGCCGGTCTTTGATTGATGGACTTGTTCAGTGGTGGGAAAACAAACTGGACTGCCTGGAAAAAAGCTGTTGTGGAGCTCTTGTTAAAGAGCTTTTTCAGTGATTCAGTGACTCGGAACTGGTAGGTTTGACATGGGCCCATCAGTTGATCAACAGTGAATAAGGTACATTTATTATTGTTTTTTTATCAATGAATCTGAGATTTTAATGTCTTACATTTCTCAGTTCTAAAGTTGTGTATGTCAAGTCTTGTAAATGTCATGGGGCAGCACGGTGGTGCAATGGTTAGCACTGTCGCCTCACAGCAAGAGGGTTCTCAGTTCGAAGGGCTGGGGCCCTTCTGTGTGGAGTTTGCATGTTCTCCCCGTGTCCGCGTGTTCTCTCCAGGTACTCCGGCTTCCTCCCACCATCCAAAGACATGCAGGTTAGGTTAATTGATGACTCTAAATTGCCCGTAGGTGTTGCTATGAGTGTGAATGTTTGTCTGTCATTTGTCAGCCCTGTGATTGACTGGCGACCAGTCCAGGGTGTTCCCTGGCTCTCGCCCAATGTCAGCTGGGATCGGCTCCAGCCCCCCACAACCCTAATAAGTGGTATAGATAATGGATGGATGGTGTTTATCTGTGGAAGGTGTTTTTTAGGAGAACTTGTTTGAATCCTCATAGGGGAAACAATACGTGTGATTTTGGAACTGAAATTAATTACAAGGTCACTGAAAAAGAGGCAGGTGAGGTAGAAAAAAATCTGAATAAATACTGACTGGTCTCCTCAGTGTCTTGTAATTATACTGTATGGCATTTCAAATGGGACACACAAACACAGGAAAGATATGAAAGCAACAGCGATCACTTCAATCATAGAGATATTAAGACCTTTGATAATAATTAAATCCATAGTGGTGCCCTTTACAGTGCCATATGCTGAGTCAGTCCAACATTATTCAGAATGCAGGGGAGAGTTTTAGCGCTACTGTCTTTGGGGTTTATCAATATGAGTAATAAAATCACCAACAACGACTGCAGAGTCAAAATCAATCCAAATGATAGAAGTGCAATGTCATCAAAAAAGTCAGTCAAAAAAGTTTGTAGATAGATTAGACACAGCATGATTTTAATAAGAGAGCAAGAGTGGCTCCTCCACCTCTTTTCTTATTTCATCTAACAGTTTTATGAGTGAGGTTAGAGTCGATCCCTTATTCATGAAATTCAAAGACTCAATTGCTTCGCTATAGTTTTGCTCACAATTTACGAAGTGTCAGTTTGAGAGTAAGTTTGTGTCCATGTTGTTTCCGGGCAGAGGCAAAAGTTTGGTGACCTTCCTGACCTCATCGGTCTCGCCTGCCCAAGCAAAAGAGAGCCGTTCTCTCTTTCTGACATCTTCATTATCAGCAGGGCTTGTGGTGCAGATTGTGCTTGACATGGCCAGTGAAGGTTGGAGAGGAGGTGGCGGGGACCAGGGGTGTGCCGGGGGAAGATGAGGAGGCAGTGAGGGGTGGTGGGTTGAGGCACACAGAGTGTTTAAAATAAATCGTAGAAGGAATTGGGCTGATGGTTAATTTAATGCCAGCTCTTCCATTTTCTCTGTGAATCGTAAAAGTGTTGAAGGAGTGGGATAGGAGTAAGAACACTGATCCATGAGCTGGTTATCAATAAGCTGAGGATGTGTTGTTTTGTATTCCTGGTGCTGCCGAGACTGCTGCATGTAACGTGTATCAGAGTGTTGACTCATGTCTGGGAGTGGATGGCTGTTACTACTAAATGGTTTGCTGATTACATTTTGGATGAAATGTATATGGCTGCATAGATTATGTTCGGTGGAGTGATTTTTCCAGTCCACAAACTGTTATGTTCTTGTACTACACAGAAATCCTAGGGAGGTGTTTGGGGTAAATGGTGGGCATAAAAAGCGCAAAGACTTTGACAGCGAACACCGTAGGCTCCTGCATGCGGTTCGATTTAGACAACAAAAGCTGTTTGGTTAGCGATAGGGAAGGACTGTTGTTTTGGTTAAACATTAATAAAATAAACACATTCTGTCTTGTTTCACTGTTGACTTTTTCAACACAATCGTTCCCTAACCTTAACCAAGTTCTTTGAGTTGCATAACAATTCAAATGTTAATCATGCTATGGTTGCAATGGGCAAAAAACATGGGGAAAATAAATGAAATATGTTGTCCGTTCATTTTGCAGTAACATTTAGTATGCACATTTTGCCACTTTGCAAATGCGTTCATTCAAAACGTTTCCTTATTATGTTGATATAACCCATATTCCAGTAGGCATTACGTTTCTTTCAAAACATATTTGCTCTTGCATATTAGTTGTACATAAACATAATTTCCAGGAGACTTGATGAGTGTTGGTGTTATAGTTGTGCTTTCGATGGCTCGAAATTGTTTGACTCCAGTTCGATTTCGGTGGAGGCCAACTTTTCTGAAAAGGTGTTTACTTCCCTTCCTTTGAACAGATGAGTTGAAAGAATTATTGGTTGCTGTAATTATTCCTCCTCTCCATGAAGTGATCCCTGAACACAACACCGGCAACGAGCCAACATGCAACTACCTAGACATATCCCTCCGCCGCTGCTGAGCAAGGAAGCTGTACAGGGAAACACATAGAGGGAATGTCTTCCTAAAAAGACAATAACTTTGGAAGTTAGTCACTTGATTTGACTAACTCAGACTGCTGAAGCCAAGTCATATTGGCTTCAGGCTGAACTTGGGCATGCACTTTCACACAGAGTGAGGAGAAATACAGCTACCAGTCATTTTCTACATCAACGTGAGTATTGCATGTAGACATATCTGTCCTTTCAGACTGTTGGTTTTGCAGAGCCATGCACTCCTAAGTCTTAAAACTGAACGTGTTGATTCCTCTGTCGACTGTTTGAAGTGGACCACTGATGAATCATCAGCTTTGACTACTTATTATCCCCTTACCCTGATTCCTCATAGTAACCTGGTGTCTTCTGCCAACATTTTCTTTGGTTACTTTATATGGAAAGATTTTCAACTGCTAACTGTATGACTGTAGTTTGTTTTGACTGAGGGGGATCCTCTCACCTAAGATAGCAACTCACAGTTAAGACTACTTAGGGCCATGTTAACTAGGACACTGTTTTATCCCAAAGCCTTTCAAGAATAGTGCTGACCTAGTTATGTTATGAAATGCATCAACTCCACAAACTTAACAATGGGTTCTGATGGTCTCTTTGGTTCTTTTATACATACTGTATGTGCTGGGATAGTGGGCATGTCAGGCTCTTCTGGGACAAGGTGTACTCCACATTAACTGATGTTCTGTGTTCTTGTGTCATGTAAAACTGTATCTTGTTCCCAGGCTTGAGAATTGGGTACATCTCCTTTCTATCTGACAAACAAAATTAAACATGTTAGTGACCGGACAAAAAAACTGTTTAGGAGTGAAAATCTCTTCACAACAGTGAAATGGCTTGAAGATCTGTGTCACAGGATCACAAATTTGTCTTCCCTAAACATGTCTGAGATAATTAGATTTGAGCATATTTCTGACAAGTCAGCACCGATATGGTGCTATGAGAAAATAATTGAATTAACTGTATATTTTTTAAAATATTGCTTTGTACTTAATAGCAGAAAAAGAAAGAAATTGGAAAAAATCTCATTGCTTTACCAGGGCACGTCTGCAATATCAGCACTCAGCCGTATCATTCTTTCTACATTATTTGGTAGGGATGACATACACTGTCTGCCTGGTCTCCAACACAAATTCTTCTTCTGTGTAGACAGCAACTGCAGTGGAATTAACTGGTTTGAATACTGCAGCTTAGCTTCCATGAAAATTAATTCTTCTTCTTCTTTTTTTTACTGAAGAAATGGTATTAAATCAGACATCCTCTTCCTCTGAGACCAAGTTAGTTACAAATGAAATGCATTCAGTGTAATAATGTCTTGAGGGACTCTTACATGCTCTTGAAACTCCAGGCACTCACTGCCAGGAGGCAGGTAAATGCATTTTGAATGACATTTTGTGCCATAAAGCCTCTCACAGTCTATTGCAAACTTCTTTAGTGCTTGCTCTACAAGATCGCCACCATGTCTTTTTCTCCTTGAGGGATGAAACTGTGAAAACTAAGCGAACAAACATGAGCCCATGATGTCCACTCTCTGCTTTCCAATATCTACATTCATCGCTTGACCTCAGTGCCCATCTCTACTGGAAGCAAGCAGCTCTTTCCATGTGACGTCTTCTCCAGGTCTCAGACACCTCTCTTTCTGCCATGGTTTGAGGAATCAAACGACAGACTAACCAGCTGACATTTGGTTTCAAGGCAATCACTATGCTGGTACATAACAGCAAAGCCATACTGTATGTAATACTGTACGTAGAGTGATAAGTGGCCTTTTACTTTATTTAGCAAATAAATCAAATCTAATTGATTATCCTAATCGATACATACATACCTGTGTACATGCATAAATACCTATATGATGGACTTTAGCTTCAGCGTTCTACATACAGAGTTGAACTTTCTGTGAAGCCTCAGTACAGCTAATTCTGACAATACTGAGACGAAACAGGACAATAAACTGTATATCATCATACAGTATTGTATGTTGTCATATATGAATACTGAACACTGTGTTATGCCTGGGTCCTTTGTGTTACATCTCGCCCTGGGTCCTAAGAGCTACTTCCTGTTTTACTTTGATAAACTCAATCTGTTGTAGTGCTTAGTGTTTACTTCCTGGTTTTTGTCTGTTTCCCGCCAGTTCTTTTGTCCCGCCTGCAAGTTATCAGTCATTATCCATGTCAGCCTCGTAGCTTCAGCGTAGGTATATATACCTGGTGGTTCCCTGGTACCAGTGCCAGTTTGTTGTAGCACCTCTGTGTCTAGCGTCCTAGCAGCATTCTGTATCCTGTATGAAGTTACCTATGTATGATCTTGCCTGTATCCCGGATTGCCTGTCTGCCCGCTCCCTGTCGGATTAGTTTGCCTGTGGACTGTCTTTTGTGCAACTCATTACAAGAGCAAAAGCCTGCCTCCTCTACACTCTGTCTCCTGGTCGTGCGTGTGGGTTCCATTCTTGGTCTGTCGAGCCACTTACCGTTATACTTTAACTTGTTTCCCATTAGAGGGAGTTATCTTTGCTCTGCCCAACATGATGAAATTGCATTTTGATGAGATGGGAAAATTGTTTTGAACAGAGCCAACTGACCCCATAGAAAAATATTCTTGAATAGTAAGACTTGCATTTTTCATGAACCTGGTGTTAGTTGTGTTGGGGACCTTGCAGTCAATTGAAAGAAGTGTCAACTTCCTAGCACACTGTTCTGTTTCAGTTTTTTCATCTTGTGCCCTGAGAACCGAGGGGAATGGTTAGTCTGTCAGCTCTGCATCCTTATGCAGGAAGGTTTCCAAATATGGACTACTGTTCCTCCCTGGGTGCTGCCTTTAAAGTGTGATTGTCAAGCTCATCAAGATTCATTAGCTTATTATTAGACTTGAAATAATGCCGACTTGCCTATAGCGTTAGTAATACAAGTGTTGGCAGTACGAGGAGAGGAGAATCGTGTGGCTCTGAGGAGAGGCCCAGCTGTGGGTAGTGACTGGAATATTTAATGAAGAAATTGCAATTCTTTTATAACATCAAAAAAGGATATTCATAAGCAGTGCACATTTCAGCAAGGACTCAATACAAAACCTCAATGCTAAATGGGATTCGTGAATAACGCATTTACTGCAGGATGCAGTTTCATGATTGGAATTTTGTGGAGCTCAAAAATGGCTCAAATGTGAGATGAGTGATATTTTACGCTGAATCAAAAGACAGCTGCAAACAGTTTAAGGTTTCTAACTACAGTTTTTGTTAGACACAAAAAAGCCTGTTGCCAATGCAGCTTTTATTTCTCTCTCAGCCTCAAACATGCAAACACACACACACACACACACACACAAACCACAAATTGCAGGTGTAGGTGCAAGCTGGTGACTCAGTCTGGCATAGAGGACATAGCCCATATACAAACAAAAACAAAACAAATGTAGCTGATAGGACCATATAGTCGGAATAAAGCATTTAATTAAAGTTCAAAGATAAGCTTATGCATGGTCAGATCAGACCTTCAGTCTTGGAGGTGATATATCTATCATCAAAAATTATGAGAGCTGCAGGAGGGGAACGCCTGGCCAGTAGGCGACACTATGGACCGATCGCTCAGCCCATCTGACACCAAATCCTTGCACAATAATTACACATAGGCGTACAAAACAGCACATGAAAGCAGCCCATGAGCCGTGATACAAAAAACACACACTGCACATGCAGATCAATCATGTTACACACATTATTGACAGAAGATAAAGTCAGCTGCATTGACCACGGCAGAGTTGCACACACGCACATTTTAAAATCACCAATGACAAAACATTAGATTTCCGCTTGATTTTATGCATTTCTTGTATCATTCATTGCTGCATTAGAAATGCTAATGATTATTTATCAGTTTTTTAAAAGAGAGACACCCCACCCCCAAACTCCAAACTGTATTGCTGTATTGCTTCTGGGGGACCTAAGCCCACCTCTGGCTCCCCAATAATTTGAGCACTGCTTGTTCAGTCAAAATGACCAGGGAAAACTCAACTTTACTGCTATTTTGCCATAAAACATTGTTTAGTGTTTTCCCCTCACTTTAGAGGACAATTAATAATTCAGACAATTCTGATTGACTGCAGGTTTGCAGGGTTTTCAGAGAACTGCACAGCTGAGTTGAACACTGAGTACATCAGTGTATGGCTCCTTTTTACAATGCTGAAGTGTTAAGCTTCTCTGACTGAAACATAGTATACTGTATACTGATGTGAAATTGTGCTGCCAGCTCTGCAGTGCAGAATGGTAGCAACCACAACCATGTGTGGTTTTTTGTTTTTACGATGGCCATTCTAGTTTAATTTGCTGATAAAATCAACACTGAAATAATTTTTTACACGTTTATTTGATTTTAGATGAAGTGTCCTCTAGCTTTAATGGTACCCACTATGGGTCGGTTTTGTGGATAACAATCATTATATACTTACAGTGAATGTTCAGGATATTAGGCAGCCTATCGTCCTCCATCAGCCGTTGTTTTGCCACAGTAGGATTCAAGGACTCTTGGGTTTTCATCATGTCAGCCATTTGTCCCCCAGCTTAAAAGAAAAGAGATGATAAGGCATGCCAATTTAATGACAATAAGCTACATTAATTAAAAACCTTCTCCTCAGTGAGATACTCAAGGTGCTGTGCCACTGTCCTCATGTCAAACGGAGATGTATGAAAGTCTGTGAACTTTTTTCTAAAACATCCAGAAGATCTCAAAAACTTGAGTCACACTCATGCTGTCTTTTAAGAAATCGACATTTCTGGAAAAGTAAAAAATATTTTAAAACTTCAGTCACAAGTATATATAAGGTCAGGACTGCATACTGTACCACCAAGACCTTCAGTGCAGGTTCTGCATGGGAATTAGTGAGTACCAAAATAAAAAATAAAAATTTATTGTTTTAATCACTGCCAAATAATCACAAGAACAAAGAGCTCTTTGCAAAAACAATTTATTACGCATTACTCATTTAAAAAAGCTATGTTGTTACTTTTATAATTAATTATTGACTTTTCTTTGGCAGCAATGGTCCATCCTTTTATTCCATGACTTTTATGTTACTGCCCCAGACTTGTTAACTACATCCTCTGTTACTTTTAAGATGCAGGATGAATCATTTGCTTCTTCTGTGAATGTTAAAGATAGCCAGACTGCAATGATGTTCAATGTTCTTTTCATTCTCTTAGTCAGTTTAAACTCAAGTCCACTCTCCGTCCTGGGAAAAGAGAATTTTACTATTATTCTGCAGTGAAACCAGGCTGGTGCTCACCCCTCAACAGAGAGGACAATGACTCGGTCAGCTCTCACTTCAGCTCTCTATAATACCCTGTCCTTAGACCCTCAATTTGGGTGAAGAAAAGGGAAAAAGTCTTTATTTTGATTGTCTGCAAGGTGTTCATTATTTACGGCTAACCACACAGACGTAACAGCCTCACCACTATTCTCAAACACAGCTACCAGCTCAGTGTCTCATGGCATGAAGATGCTCAGGTGTTAAAGTTCCTTATAACCTGTTGAGAGTCCTGGAACATAGACTAAAAACTAAATGCAGCTGCCAAAGTCTCCAAGCCTTCTGCAAATAAATATACTCAAAGGCCAATGATTTTAAGTTGGAATCTGTCCACTGCATTGAAAGCTGCACATCACATGTCACTTACATCTTTATTTATTCTCTCCCTTTTAGAAAATGAAATGGGTCTTTTTTCTGTCTTTTGCTCTCATTTGTTTGTGGGATTATTGTTCTGGCGCCATGGTGAAATCTGTGTTCCACAAATTTATGACAGAAAAATCTGATTCATATTTATTTGGAAGTACTGATAACAGGTGGCTTTAAAGCTTGGCAGTTTATTATAATAACTGTACTGCTCTTTGTCTTACATTTATGCAGTTCCAAAAGCATAAACTTCATTTCCACTTGAAAGCAGATATCTAGGTTTTTATACAAGGTAAAGGGTCACGTTCTTCTTTTTTTATTGCACTACAAAATACAGTACATTGCCTGAAGAAATGCGCCAAATAAAGCACAGGATCCTTTTCTGTTTTTACACATTTGGAGCTGCATATGGCTTATGTGTGAATGTTAGTTTGGAAGTTTTCCATTTCTTGTATTTTTTGTGAGGGTGCACACATCCTTCAAGAATGAGACAAAACTGCTTTTTACTTTCACTCCAAATCTAAATTTGTCAAGCTTGAGTAATTCAAACGCAAATGTTATTGTTAAAGGACACACAACTGAGCAATTGTCAAACTCTCTCCCCTGCCATGGCTGTCTGGAGCTGCCTCAGCTATCTTGGCCTCTTCCCCAAATCCCTCCAGGAAATGTTATGGATAGAGACCAAGGCGGCCAAATGGCTCACAGAGAAAATTTAACTTCAACTCACAGTTAAAAAAAGAACAATATACTGTATAGTAAGATGGTTAGTAAGTATACATCAGTGCTACTTTAAGTACCATCAAGATGAGAGTTTATTTTTTCCAGTTACATATATTCATACCTAAAAGCTACCAGATCTACAGCCACAGTATTCCTACCCCCAATGTGCCGATTGGAGAAATAAAGGAATAGTTCAATATTTTGGGAAATACACTTATTTGCTTTCTTGTCGAGAGCTAGATGAGATGATGGATACCACTCTCGTGTCTGTGCATTAAAATAAACAGTTTATCCTTCTACCCAGCATTTTTGTGCAGTGTCTCTGCTGGTTGCCTGGCAACCTCATGGTGACAAGAGTCTGGGAAGGAGGACTGTCACTCTTCTTTTATAAATATAAAGAAAATGTAATGTATGATCTTTAATTATTTGTTGTAATTAAAAATGATCAGTTTATAGGCACCACATGCCATGCCCTGTGTTCCAGTGGGGTGTGTTCCTAAAATGCACTGTCCATCTGTCTGACTACAACTGACTTGTAATGTTCGTCACTCAAATAAGGCTGCAGTCAGAGAACACAGTCAAACTGAAAATTTGCATGGCGAAATTTACTTAAATGCTGAGGAAAAAGCAGGCGGGAGAGGAAAAGGGCGTGGGCATGGATGTAAGCATAAACTGCAGGAGCTAGCATGGTTAGCAGGCTGTAACAGCATTCAACAAGTTGGCAATTTTACAGCATTTTATCAAAAAACCTAATTGTCAGTACCCTATATAAATGTCCCTGCATTCAATGTAGTTAAACAGGCTCCCATTCAATAAGCGATAAGTAACAAGGCAGGGTCAATTCGTAACTGGCAACAAATCCGTCTAGCCCTGTTCCTCATAGAATGAATGGGGAGGGAAATTTGGTTTGACCACGGCCACAACATATTTTAGGATACGCGTCTTGGGTTGTGTAATTTGAATAAATTACGTGTTAGTTCAAATTCATTCAAACTTAATTTGTTTTTTAAAGTGACAGCCCTACTGGGAAGTCACTGCAACTGGCTGTTGTTTGCCAAAAAACTATTTACAGCATGTAAATCCACAAATTGTCGTTTTTACATTTTGATTTGAGTGCAGATTAAACAAAAGAGATATAACATGTTCTTCAGAGGTGCTGGTACATGGATTTTTAACTTTGGAAAGAGCCAGACTACCTGTTTCTACCACTCTCGGGATGAAAGCAAAAAAATGCGCATTTCCTAAAATGTCAAACTACTCCTTTAACTTCTTTACATTTAAAGCACTTTAGTTATAGTAAATAGTAGAAAAGTGTTATTCATTTGTTTTCTCCAACTAACCGCTCATAGGATTCATATAGTAACAGGCCCGCTTCAATGACCTCTGGCCTGCCTACTGCCCCTCATCCTCCTCTCTCAGCTTTCACAGTACTGGAGCAGGTATGAGCACTGGTATGAAGACAGCTTGTCAGGTGGAAGAGTGAGGAAAATGGCAAAGAAATTAAGGCCAAAGAACAACAGATGGGATCATTTATTAAAGTTGGTGATATATGTCTGGTTTGGCCAAGCAACGTCATCGAAGCTGGAATCAAAATCCACATTTCTCACGTTCCAAATGGCCAGGCGCTGCTTGAAATAAGCCTAGTGTGTAAACAGTAGCTATGTGGCATTTGTTTGGCAATTTTCTTTAACAGGAGAAATACAAACAATCAGTCTTTATTCAGTGTTGTCATATTCCTGAAATGATAGAATCCAACTCCAGCAGATTGGAAATTGTTGAGCGAATCTATGGCAATCAACATCAGTCCTCTGTCCAAGGCTGCTCCTGCTGCTGGGTCCCTTGACAAGACACTGAGCCATCAATCATGTTGCCTCTTACATAACATGTTCTTTCTAAAGCTTTTAACAGTTGAAGTCATCTGAAATGGAAAGTCTCATAAGTGAAACACACCAAAATAGCAACAATAAAAGCTTAAAATAGATAGATGTGCATTTCAGTATGCATAATATAATTTATTATAGTTCAAATGCTAATTATTAATGAGAAACAGCAATTATCCCACAAGTGTACTGTTTTGGTCCAGTCTCACTGCTCTCATTATTGTAATTTCCAGCCACAGCAGGCAGCCGTTTTCAGAGAAAAAAAACTCTGATAAAACCACTTTATGGTACCTGCCCAGCTCCAAACGGCTGATGTTCAAAGTTAGTGACTAGCCAGTGAACATAGTAGAGCATTCAGCTGCTAAAGAGCCAGATATTTCCCTCAGGAGTTGGTGGAAACCAAAAGGAGGCAAAAAGGAGAGTGAATTTTAAAATCTGCTGGCTAGAAACACAACTACAAATGAATGCTATAATTGCTCCAGGTCTGCTGGATTGTTAAATAGGCAACTATTTACTGACACATTCATCAACTTTATTATGTTGTGTTGAGGCAGGTTTAAGCTAATTACTAAGTACTACACACTAAGACTAGACTGTGTAGTAGGAGGCCAGCCTGTAGTTGAAATTCGTATTGGGGCAGTCAGGGCAAATGCTACATAACTAATGCTCATTTATGCGTGAAACTTAGCAGAATAACTGAAAGAGAGTCAATTTGAAAAGCCCCAGTGATCATTTAATTCCCCTGTCTGACACCAAATAAAAGAACTCATACATCAGGGAGTCATAAAAAATACTACTACTGTGTTTAAGGTCAATGCAGATGCAGGAAATTTAACCAAACATGGTACATCCTCATCTGGCTTGGAGCCCAAACCTCAGTCCTGGCTTTAAAGCTTGTTTCTGTCTGTTTCATAAAGTATTTGTCTGACAAAAGACTGAAAATGTGTGGAAGCTTAATGTAATATTATTTCTGTTTTTGCTTCCCTGTGGGAATATTGATGCTGTTAATGTCTACCATTCTTTTTCAAGAAGATATCTAAAAAATATTTCAAATAAGCTTTGCTGAATGTCAACATATTGAGAGTAATTATACTTGACTGAAGAAAGAAGCCAAGTTGGCCTCAGTGGGACATATCATTGTGTCTGTTTTCACTGTGAGGAAAACTGCCTGTGTTCTTATAAAAACCTTGGGTTGTGCTGGAAGCTATTTATGTAATTCACATCAGTACCAGTAATAGCCTCCTCATGTGTGATAAAATCTTGACCTGAGCAGTAATACTGTAGCAATGCCTGTCAGAGGTCAAACTATGACCCAAGCTTACAATCAAAATAAGATTAGTATAATGCAGTGGTGTGGTGTTAATACGCCATACTCTGACCACAAATCTACAATCAAAGATAAGAGACTGCTCAAAATTCTCCTTCCTATTACCATTATTCTTTACTAACTATAAAAGGTATCTTATTTTAGTCTTTAGCTTTTCTTTCAGGATTTTTTTAGTCCTTTCTGACAGACAATGAGGCCCTTCAGTGACGTGACTTGATCATATTAAGATGTGTTAACAGGCTCGTAGAGGAAAATTAAGGACATTTCACAGCATGAGAGGCTGCAAGAGAGGCAGGGTGAGAGATACATTTCTGCAAAGTCCCTTCTTTTTACATGGGGTGTAAACCACCCTAATCACCAAAGCTATTATGCTAATTAAATATTAATTTCCCCTCCTTGCTACAGAAACGTGGGTTGTACGCTCTCTGCCATGCATTGTTCTTGTTAACCAAACCATTTACAGACAACCAATAAAATATGCACTAAATTCAGCATTAACCCTAACTGCATTCACCCTTTTGAGCATCTGCATCTTTCAGACAAAGGCAGCTTCTTCTACTTGGCAGAGGCCAGTCTGGACTCTTTCCCCATTTGTAAATTGTCACTATGCCGTGGTGGGGATTGGCCATTATGAATGGTTTGACACTACTGTAGCTCCTACCAGGCCCAGCAATAATGTATTCTTCCCAATCCAAACCCATTTACAAATGCAGCACAGCTGTGTTTTTGCTGCCAAACCCTTTTTCAAAAAATGAGCATTGTGATAAAAGTGTAAAATATTTAGAAATTTACATTTGAGGGCCACTTTTGAGTCTTTCCCTTATCAGACTTGGGTCCTGGCGGGTCTGTCAGTTTATCGACATCCACTTTAAGGTACGTTGATTAAGGATAAATATCACATTCCCTTACCCACTGCTCTTTATTAATAATTGCTGCAAAGTTCTTTAGATTTCCCACAAGGGGGAACTGTTTGGTCAGACTTGACAGATCCATTGTTTAGATGTATAAACTGACGATCTCTCTTGAGATATTGCTGTTGTGTAAACACTGTTTATGTACTCTAATGACCCTACATGTGTTGACTCATTTGGTTTAAACAAATAATGTAAATCTCGTACGTCGTCTTGACAGATTGTTTTGGATTAAATGGATATACAGCCTTATGGCAGAAAACGCTTTCACTTTCTCGACCAACTTAATCAATACGTCATTAAGGGTTTGCTACAAGTCACTTCTGATGCAGATTCTGTACAAATGCATTGATTCTGTAAGGGTACAGAGACACAAAGAATGTCTCTGATCTCTGCAGCAAAGACCGACACATCCTGACTTTTAGTCCCTAGTATGGATCAAGCTCAGAAATCCTAGATCTTACATTTTCCAAAATTCAACCAAAAGCATCTTTCATTAGACCCTCCTCGCTGAGGAAAAGCCCACGTCCTCCAAACGCAGGCTTTCTGTTATAAATTTGTAGTCTCCATGCTCAAGGTGAGATAACCCCTGATGACATCAGCAGGGTGAAAGGGACACTCGAGCAATTTAGTATTGTGCTTCTATAAAGTTGGGGGACTCACAAAACAGGTTTTTAAAAAAAGAATATTGTATATATATTGTATATCTATAATATAATAAATTGATGCACCAGAGGCAGAGATATCCTGATTTTAGCCCCTGGCATGGGTCCTTTCCCAGTCTACATTTCCTGTAATGCAACCAATGGCATGAGCATGAAAGTTCATTCTTAGAAACAATAATCTGACAAAGAAAATTTTAACTAAAAGTCCAATTGCTGGCTTTTCTCAGAATATTTAACTGCATCTCATGCTATGCACCAGTGGATTGAGCTTGAAGACTGTGAGGGGTAAGTGAAACCTCCAAAAAAAAGCTAGTAAGTGAACCTTGAGTGAAGATTTTTTTGTCAAACAACCAATAGCATCTTTTTGTTAGACCATCCATGCCTGGTAAATGCCCTTGCCTTTCAAACTTCTTCTGTTATCTTTATAATTCCCAAGCTGAAATAACCTTCATGATATCGTACAACAATTTCTTTCTGAAACCAACAATCTGACAAACACCCCCTCTTTATGCAGCGAGTGTGAAAATGTGAGGCGGTGTTGTGAAAAAGTGTAGACAGTGAACCGTAAAGGGGTAGAAGGTAAAAGTGAGTCAAACACCATGAAAGCCTTTGAGTCCAAAAATGTGATTGTCCAAAAGTGTTTGCCGTTATCCCCGTTTATACGCATCTCGTCCCTCTATTATATGACGGCAGGCTTCTTGCTTTGCCTTTGAGTGTGGCCATTCAGAACAGGTATGAACACTTGTTGCTTTTAGACATGGTT
The DNA here is from genome assembly GCA_002120245.1 of Maccullochella peelii. Lineage (NCBI taxonomy): Eukaryota > Metazoa > Chordata > Actinopteri > Centrarchiformes > Percichthyidae > Maccullochella > Maccullochella peelii. Next base: position 38,636 of record LKNJ01002039.1, read on the forward strand.
TAGACAACACTTTGTACAAACTAGTTTGTTTCAAGCATACCCCGGGCCTTTATTCTCTCACTGACGAAGCACCTGGGTGTTATCCGTTGTTATCTGCAGCATAGACGAGGGTTAGTAGGGCCCTATACTCCACTTTATAGTTGACTCAGTTGGCCAATTTCATGACTATGGCAGTGGCAATTTGAGGCCAGTCAGCATAACTTGCTTTGAAGAAATGCATGAGATTTTCAAAAGGCCTGGGAGACCTTGTTGGATAGCTGAGCTCTGGACTCCAAAACAAAGGCTCCAAGTCAAAAGGACCTAGCAAGTGCTTCAAATGGGTAAACTGTAGGCTGGCCCTCCTTGAGGCTAATAAATCAACCAGAAAGAGGGAAAAATGAGGTGCAAATGCTTTATAAAGAATATGGCTTTATTTATTTGTTTCAATTCAATTAATTTGAACAAATTAATAGAAATATTTTAAAGGGTCTTCATCACCTCATCCCTTGTTGCTTGAGTGCAGACTTTTTGAATTTATTAAGAAACAATGAGTGATGAGAAAATCATACATCCCTTATAAAACCATGATATACAGTATATTACTCAGATGAAATACATGCAGGTATATTATATACTGTATTAGGATAAACCTGAGATTAGGTAACACAGTTTTAGGTATAAGAATCTTCAACAAGCAACCAGTTGCAGAGACTACCATGATGTAATTGACTCAGCACTTACTCTATCTTTGCATGTTATTGTCCATTGATTGAGTATCCCGTGGGTGTGTAACAGACTGGCTCCCAGTCCACTTATCAGTGGTGATGAAGAAAATGATAGTGTCCTCACTCCCCCTTGGCCTCGTGTGAGAATAGCTGCTAGGCTGGTCAAGACTACGGCAAATCAAAAATTCTTCATAGACATTTTATCATTCAACAGACCCATGCAGTTTGTCAACAGGTCAAATATTTCAGGCAGTGTGTATCATTCCAGTAACCAGAAACTGACATCTCAAGGAAGGGTCACATCCACATGCTTTTGCAGTATTTCTGGTCGACCGCAGGGTTGTTCCTTGGAAAAGCAAAAGTAAACAGTTCATACTTGAAGGACAGCAGTGAAAAATAATTGGTACTGAGATTTTTTTTAAATAGCAGAAGACATACTAAATCACCAAAAGCAATGAAAATTTTATTTACATTAATAAATAATATGTCTCTCTTGTGCTTAGAATGAAAAATAGAGAAAGACATTGAGTTTCAAAGTTCATTCTTGACCTTGGAAACAGCAGTTGACAAAACAGCTAAGTATCTGGAGGTTTTGATCATATATGATCTTCGTCAGCACACAGAGTTTGCCCAGGTGTCATGGAAATGTAGATGCTCACATTTACATTTTTTTTATTCTGGACACTTTGAAGGACTTCTCGTCCATGTATTCTTAAAAGTTGGGAAACGTTATCAGAGAAACTTAAAGGCTTCCATGACTAGTCAAACTCCATCTGCTGAGATCATGTGCCGATCATGTGATATGATTAAAAGCCCCAGAACAGCTAAATGTCAAACATCAAGGTCTGAAGAATGAACTGAATGAATTTCAGATATGCACTGGAGTTTCATTCTTCTTATTTCACTGCACAACTTGACTGATCATTGTCTGACTTAGATTAGAAAAGTTGACATTCTCAAATCATACGATGAAGGATAATTTGCAGTTTAGCCAATTATTAACCTAAATTTTAATGTTCCTTTCACAAACCATAAACCTTTAGTGATAATAACAAATAACTTTTTGCTGATCTCAAAGGTCAATTTCCAAGTATCAATTATTATCAAGACACTTCTTGTTTTAATAGCTGTTTGCAAAAAAAAACAAAACCCAAAAAAACAAGAGAGGTAGCTTTAAAACTCTTTTACATGGCTAAATACATGTATTGTCCTGCAGGAAAAATGTTAACTAAGCGTGCACCTGCTTGGCAAAGAAGACACCGCATTCTCTTGCTCTCAATTTCATCTTCTCAAATTACAAACTGCTGTCACGCACACTTCCTGGTCTGGAACCAATGGCGGTACAAGCAGACGGTCACGTGTGGGGCACCTCTGATCTCTGACGTTCATTGTGTCGGACCTGAGCAGAGGGTGAGTTTCCAAATTGAGTTTTTCCAGGCTTGTACTTGACTTTGCAACCTATGACTAGTAAATATACACCTTCCACAGTGAAGGTCGCCACAGTTTGTTTAGCTGTTGTGAGCTACAACCTGCCTTTTCCCGTGCTGCAGTAATTAAGTGTAGAGTTGGCGAGGCACGTTAAAAGAAAGTTAACGTATTATGCAACGATCAGAATCAGATAAATCAACGAAGTCTATCCAGACAGGCATGCGGGGAAAGTGTCATGCAGGCTTGGTGTTTGCGCGGAAGAAATATAGCCTACTAATTTTGTTTTTTGGACAAACAACAATAGTAACGTTAGCTCAATGCAACTGTAAAAGACACGTGTACACCACTTTGGTATATACTTGAGTACTCTCAGTAATACGTGTGAATGGCTGTTCACTGTAACATGTACTTGTTGCAGGTGAAAAAATTAAGGAAATGTTGCAAGTTTAAAGTCGCACGCTCAGCAGCCCCTTTCAGCCATAAAAATCAGAATATGGGAGCACTGCTGTTTTAGGAGTGCCTAGTTGCAAAGAGTTTTGCAGTGTATTCTTTAAGGTTTATAACGATTAAATATAGAATATAAGAATAAAACAGTGATTTGCCTCTCCTTAAAGGTATAAGATAAAATAACTTATAAAACACATTTCCGCAGAAGGCCTTTTATTGAAGGCTGCATGTCATTGTGATATTGCAATAAAAATCGACACGCATATTTCTAGCCTTGAGCTGTAACTATCTGTTACAGTGTTACTATTAAGGAGACAGTAATTATGGACAGCTGCAGAAAGATCTGATTCTACACCATGTAGGCTAAACTCTGTTATAGGTTTCATAATGTCAAATGCAGCAGCCTACTGTAAAACCATTTTGCAAATTTTAGGTGTCACAGCTCCTGAAATGTCTGTTGAGAAAGAGCCTGTCGATCATTACTTCTTAACTTAATGGAGATTGTTCTGATGATTGATTAGTGCAACTAAATGCAAACCTCAAGTGGGAAATTTGTTTAGACCACATTTTGTTGTGGTGTGTTTAGTGTTTTGACATCTTTTGGTAACGTTTGATTGAACTGGGTATGTGTTTTGGCACTGACTTATTTTCCGGTAGACATTTCAATACTAAACCAGTTATGTTTTATATAACATGTCCTGTGTTTGAATCAATAAATGGTTTGTGAGCATTTATCATTATTTACTGCAAACTCACAGCCGAAATAATCTTTCATAAACACATTTGTAAATATCAAATGAATGCTCAGCCAGAGAATGGTTTATTTTTATCAAAATGAACCTGTTGTTTCTGTTCAATACTCTATTTTTGTTTGTTTGTTTTGATCGCAGCAGCAGTGAAAGGTGCACTATGGGTCGTCTGGACGGGAAAGTGATTGTGTTGTCAGCAGCCGCGCAGGGGATTGGACGTGCTGCAGCAATAGTAATGAGCTTTAATAAGAACTTCTCACTGATATATTTCCTGCCAAATCACAGAGGAAAATAGTTTATTTAATAGCCTGTGGTGTACAAACCCAAAGCAATTAATTAATTAATTAATCCTGTGTCTATAGATATGTGGTAATGAGATCTTGGTGTCGGCACTGTGACCAAAATTTCTGGCTGAAGTCAGAGGGAGTTACTATTCGCACTCAGGCAGCAATTCAGATTTCTCACTGTTCCCGTCCTTTTTAGATTTTTCAAAAGCTTATGTTACAAAATTGGAATTAAAACATATTTGCCTGAATCACAGGATCATAACAAAATATACATTTTCTACAAGGGAACACTTGGCTGCAAGCTTTATACCATGACATGTGCAGACATTGTGGAAGCGCCGCTTGGAACTGACTCGTTTTTCAACTGCAGGCATTTGCAAAGGAGGGCGCTAAAGTCACAGCAACAGACATCAATGGAGAGAAGCTGAAGGAGCTGGACAGTGTTCAAGGTACGATTCATTTCTGTTGGTCTGAGGCTGCCATCTGCTGGGTAACCAGTGTGGTGCAGCCAGGAGGGCTGAGAGATGGTTTTCCCCTTTTGTCATCATTTACTAACCTCTTTTAACAAAATACATTGATACATTTCCATAGTTCATCCTAATAAGGCACTGTCTTGGTTGTTCAATAACATTTTTTAGGACTGGAACTATCTTGTCAATTCATCTGCCTATTTTCTTTATTTTTTTTATCAATTAATCATATCGAGCCTAAGGTGACATCTTCAAACGTCTTGTTTTGTTCCACCAACAATCTAAAACCCAAAGATATTCAGTTTACTACAATAGAAGACTAAGAAAATCAGCAAATATTATATTTGATTGGCATTTTTGCTTAAAAAATAACTTGACTGATTAATAGATGATCAAAACAGTTCACTTAATTTTCTGTCGATCATCTAGTTCATTAATTGACGTTCAGCTCAAATTTTTATCCAAGTTCTTTTTTTTTCATTTTAGCAGAGATGGCCTACAAGTCGTTTTCTTATGACAACATTACTAAAGATGATATATGACATATTTTAAAGGCAAGGGCTATAAAGTGTTGCTTTTGCTTACATTTTGGTTTGGAATTGCTGCTCACTGATCTCAACAACACACTGATACTATCCTAATGATCTACAATTAGAAAACTGCCCCTTGCTGGACCAGGTTTGAATAAATAGGAAGTGATCAACACTCTTCCCTCTCTCAACACCTCCTTTCAGGTAGCTCACAAGCAAAGCACTTCAGCTCTAACTGCTTTCTGTAGAACTGTTGGGTGGCCAGCAGGAAAAGATAGAGGTCGGTCAGCAGCCAGGTGTAATTGTGTTTAATCGCGCAGATGTGAAGCGGGGTGTTATCAGAAAAGAGGGTTATTTTGTCTATAGTAACTCACTTTTTTTGTTAATTTTAGGGGACTGACTGCCTCATCTTAAACTAGTATCTCCTGCAATAAAATGTGAAATACAAAAGACCATTGCCTTGGTATCTTGGTGCTTAACAATAAGCATAGTAAGAGAAAAAAGACAAGTACTACAAAAGTCAAATAGAAAAATATATAAAAAATATATCTGTTTTTAAAATTAAAAAAAAGGTGTACAGTATTTGAAATAATGAGGATGGACTGTGCAAAATATTGACCAAGGAATGTGCAAATGTTTACAGTATAAAGAATATGTGCAATGGTAAGAGATAATAAACCAAAAAATGTGCATTAATGTAAGGCATTGAGTCAGATGTGGAGACTTTTCGTTAATGTAATGTGTAATGTTTATCGTTTTCTAAATCGGTGCAAGTGTCATTAAAACCATTGGGACTTTTTCTCCAGAACCGAAGCTCTCTTTTTCTCTCCACCAACAGGGATCAAGACCAAGGTCGTGGATGTAACCAAGAAGGACCAAGTAGAAGCCCTGGCCAAGGAACATGACCATGTAGATGTGCTGTTCAACGTCGCTGGGTACGTTTTCCCTCTTTCCTGTATCGTTAATGTTGTCCTGAATGACCAGAGTAGTAATACTGATCAACTCTACGTAGACCTTAAGTCTGATGACATTCTGTTTTTTATTATCAGAAAATCTCATGAATCAATGAGCCACACTGGGTGACATGTTCCTTCATTCGCCATTATAATGGGCAATGTAGTTTATTTTGAGTCGATCCCGCATACACCATCGTGGTGCCGTAAATATTAATTAGCACACCAAATCCACGGCTGAAGATAGTCCATTATTTACTCCTGTTTGAGTAGAAAATTACCTACCATTTTTTAAAAAAAAACAACCCTGTATATTTGATAGCAGTTTTTAAAGATTTACGTTTCCAGTAGAACAACAGGCGGGGGAAGTCAGAAAGTATTAAGAGACAAACAGATTTTTTGTTGTGTCTTTTCATGGGATTTGATTGGCAATATGCTGTCTCCACATTAAGCACGTTTATCCATCTCCCACTTAACTACATTTCTAAAATCCCTATACCTTAAGGTTTTAACCTCTACTTGACCCTTTGTCAATCTCCTTAACAAAGGTCTCTAAATTGACACCTTTTAAGGCTCAGTAAAATGTTGAGAGGGTTAATGCAGCATTTCGAGCAGCATTTGTTTTTAAATTTATAATTGATATCACATTGATCTCTTATGCTCTTCTGTTTCGATTCTGATTGACATATGAGGTATTTGACCTCTTAACTAAAGCAATATGTTCAGATGATTACACGTAATATATACAATACTTTGAGACTATTCTTTCAACTTTCCGAGTTCATGGGTCATCTACATGACATGTCTTCATGATGTCTACAGGTTTGTGCATCACGGCTCCATCTTGGACTGTGAAGAGGCCGACTGGGACTTCACAATGAACGTGAACGTCCGGAGCATGTACCTCATGTGCAAGGCTTTCCTGCCTAAGGTGACCTTTTGTCCACTTTACCAAGTGCTTAACACAGTTTATCTTGTTGCAAATTGAGTGACATATTCTTTTATTTTGTTCTCATCCTTTGTCCACTGGGATTAGCTGTATTACTCTGAGCCTGTGCCATGATGGGCGGTGACTGCCCAATCACTAATCCAGCTTTAGCCGCAAATTAACCAAACTGTCTCAAAGGGGAATTTTAGCTCTGATCATAGCATTATAGTAATTTATTAAGACCTAAGACTGTTGCATAATTTTACTCTTCATTTTTACCAATGATATTCTGTTTATATTCCACCTTCCTAATTTATTTTGTCATTCTAGATGTTGGCAAAGAAGTCAGGAAACATTATTAACATGGCGTCTGTCGCATCAAGCATAAAAGGTAAATGATCTTCCACAGATTTTTTCACTGTAGATGGTTGTAGAACAAATATTATGCCCAATTAAAGGGACATTAAGTCGCTGAAGTATGACCATGTTCATTGTAATCCTCTTACCTCAGATAACTGCTATGCGTGTGTGTGTGTGTGTGTGTGTGTGTGTGTGTCTATGTGTGAGTGACATTTGTGTTTCCTCGACACAGGTGTTGTGAACCGGTGTGTCTATAGTACCTCCAAGGCTGCAGTGATTGGGCTCACCAAATCTATAGCGGCTGATTTCATTGACCAAGGCGTTCGCTGTAATTGTGTTTGTCCTGGTAAGCTCAGAACGCCCTACAAAATAAAACCATGCCACTGTGTCCTTTTTATTCGTCCTCAAGTATCACTCAAGGTTCCTAGCATTTTAATAGATAACTCTAGACATCCTTGACAACAAATTGAACTGATGTTTTTAGAAAAATTGAAGTGCATTTCATGTTTGAGGGCATTGTGTATTTGAAAGATATACAAGCCTTGAGTTCGTCCCTTCAAAGCCAGTCTAAATAACTGTTCAAACTCATCAGGCTTTTATTTGCAGTATTGTTAGTCAAAGGCTATCTAAATTTCTGTATTCAATATTGTTGTTGTTGTTATAACAAAGGTTTCAGAAGAAAGTCAAGGTTGTTGTTTTTTTTTGTATATTTTCTTAGGTACTGTTGATACTCCATCACTGAGAGGAAGGATCCAGGCCCAACCAGACCCAGAACAGGTTTGGTGGACTCTGATTTACTCTGTCATTTTCTCCATCCTTAATCTGACAGTAATGCATGCATGAGTCATTTAACAGCTACATCTTATCTTGGTTTCCACAAGAAGAAGTCCTGATGGCTGGGTATTGAAGATGATGAATGCTACAACTGTGACTCATCTCTCTCTCTCTCTCTATATAACTCCTCAGGCTTATAAGGATTTCATGGCAAGACAGAAAACTGGCAGAATGTGCACAGCTGAAGAGGTAGCGTACCTGTGCGTATACCTGGCCTCAGATGAGGTGAGTGCTTGCGGGTGACGGATCCATGTCGTGCATGTATGTGGTACAGTATATTGACAGTCAGGCAGTGGTTGCAGGGCCGTAGCTACCATTGAGGACAAAGAGGTCCAGATACTCTGTATTTGTTACAGATATTTGAGAGGCTTTGCAACGTAGTGGGAGTTAACATTAAAAACTGGATACTGGTGGATATTTTATTTATTTATTGATTCCAGTTTTTGTTTCAGATTTTAGGCCAATAAATAAAATAAATAAATTAATGATTCACCAGAATTCTATTCCTGGCAGTGCAGAGAAGGCTTTGAAACAAAATCTAAATGCTTTAGATCCTCATGGTGGGAAATACAATTTACATCCAATATAATTGAACAGTTAACAGTTCTTCCAAATGTTCACAATTTCAAACAATCAAAAGATTTTACAGACTTAATTTTTGGTGTCTGATAAAAGTCTTTTTGAGAGGGGAGAGCTACTTGGACATCAGTATTTCTAAAATCCTGGCTACATCTCTGAGTGTTTGTATGCTTAAGCCCAATGTAAACCTTTAATATTCCATAGTTAAATGCTGACAAAGTTGTTGTTGGAGTGAAATTATTTCCCAGTGATGTGATGCTTCTTGGCTCCCTCACAGTCGGCCTATGTGACTGGGACAGAGCAAATCATCGATGGAGGATGGAGACTCTGAGAGAACTGTAGCAAGCTCATCATGACAGTAGTGGGCAGTCGCTTCTGTTCTTATTTGAACCGCAAATAAAGTGCGCAAAGTTTTTTTGCAAGTTTTGATTTTGTATGTTATGTTTACAGATTGTGGGAGACATTTTCCAACTTAAATCTATGCTGCAAATGTGTGCAATGCCAAAATATTAACAGGCTGACTGACATTGTAATACATTGACGATATCACAACTACAGTATACTGGTGTTATCAGCTTATAATAAATAAATCCCTTGTTAAATGTTTTACAAAGCAGTGTGTGAAATTGTGAACGTGATCAGTAATGTTTAAACATCTATTAAAACATCTTCACCAATACCCTTGAGTGCCTTTTCCATTTACCCCCCCCCCCCAACCAACCAACCAAGCAGCACTACTGAGCGCGGTACATACTTGCTTGGCCATCACTAATCCGCCTGATTCCCATTTCCCAGCTGGTGTATCTGCCGCAGGGCTTCCAGGAACGCGGCCACTGTCAAGCGATGTTTACGATATGAGGTGAGCTGTTTTTTCTTTATTAACGTTATATATTTAGGGAACCCCGTTACAGGGGTCAGGAGCGGTGTCTCTCGCTAGCTACAGTGCTGAGTGGGGAGTTCACTGACAGCTGTTGGTAGGAAGCACACAGCCAGCTACTGGCAAGGAATCCAATATCGGACAAGGCTCCCCCTCCGCGAAATCTGATAATTATACCCGTATGTGTCAGAGTAGGAAGTCAAATTGAGCTTTAAATCAGATGTTGTCGGTGGCCGGGTCAACTTAATGCTGAAAGAGTGTAGTTACTCCCTGGCTGTCGCGTTTAAAGTTGACGTTAGGGAACGTTAACGTTACGTTCATGCATCTTGATGTAAAACATTCCGCCGCTTTCGACAACCTGACGTTGCTTTGTGAAGCGGTCCCCAGTTAAATGACAGACCAACATTTTAACTACAATGAGAAAATGAGTGTTTCAACTGTTAGTTAACTTGTTGCGACTGGGAGAGCACGTTATTGTCCGATAAAGGGCCCATTGTCACGGTTTATCGTGAGGCATGGATTTACCTTTTCACTAACGCTAGCTAATTACTGTATTACAAGATACTGATTTCAGTAGTCTCTGCCCCTACACGCGTGTACACTGAATCAAACGCCAAGACAACCCAACCTCAAACATTTGCTTTGTTTAGCTGGCTAGCTAGATGGCTGCCAATGCCTGCTGGACAGGTCTGTTTTTGTCAGTTGCTAGTTAACTCTAACCTACTTGCCCTAACAACCGCAGTAACGTACTTGAGCTAACGCTAGCTTGATGTGCCATATGGTTGAGCTGTAAGCATTGATTAGTGTGGTCTGTTCACAATTGGATTAACCAACGTCTGTTGCCATAAGCAACTGTCAAAACATTGTAGTAGCGTTAGTTTGATGTAAATTATTCAACGTTTGTGTATAACATAGCTTGAATTAAAGCTATTAAGAGGAGAGAACATAGTATTTGCCCATTGTAATAAGTTACAGCACAATTACTTTGTAGTAACGTTAGTGCGAATATTGACATGTAAAGTGAACAGAGCTACCAGCACACGGTAGCCAGCATGTAACAGTCAACTAACAAACGTTACATATTAGCCTTATATATCCTCATTTAGACAGGAATGATGTGGCTTGAAGCCTGGTTAGTTTTCTTTTCCCTCATTAATACCTCTTGGTCAGACCCAGTACAGTATCTTTTAAACTAAACAAAACTGGCCTGTGTGTGAGATTAAACTTATCATTTCATGCCATGGCAATTTCTACATCTGTACCAACACCACTGTTCTCCATTATTAAGTAAACAATCATTTGTTTTTCTACTGATAAAACCGTTTTGTATGAATAGGAGTCTGTGGTCAGACCTGGCCATACAGAAACAGAAGACCAGGAACTGCCCATCAATGGCCAACCACACCCCTCGGCTTCATGTGCTGTAATAAAGAAGTGAGTGGACCAGAAATACTGTAGCCAATTGCCATGGAGGACTCTCAGCCCAAACCTGCTTCCGCGGAGCCCAGTCCAGCACCCAGTCCAATACCAAGTCCAGTACCCAGCCCACTTCTGGACAGAATTGCTTTGCCAGCAGCAAACCATGTGGAGGTATAGTATTTTACTAATAAGAATTTCTTTCACTGTTAACTCTGGTGTAACCTAGTTATATTTAGTTGGTTTTTTTTTAGACAAAACTGAAACATCTGTTTATAAGCCTGACAACAAATATTGGTTCTTGTTTTTTTATTTTATATATACTAAATAAGAAATGGGTAGCTGCATATAAATTATGTGGTTGCTGTCATATGGCTCTGCTTCCTTTTCTTGGCAGCAGAGGATCAAAGAGGCTGTGAAGCATTATAAAACGACAAAGAGTTGGTAATGTAGGCTGGTCCCAAACCATAATCATGAGAGCCTTGTAAACAAGTAAAATAACTTTAAAATCAATCCTAAAAGACACCGGGAGCCGGTGCAGGTTCACTTAGACTGGAGTGATATACTCTCTCTTTCTTGTTCTAGATAAAAGCCTACAGCAGAGTTCTGAATGGATTGTAGTTTATCAATTGTTTGTTTTGGAAGACCGGTGAAGAGAGAATTACAGTAGTCTAATCTACTTTTTCGGCATCTTGTTGGCATAGGAACGGCCGTATCTTCGCAATATTTCTTAAATGAAAGAAAACTTAACAAGAACAGAACTTAATAAGGGTTTGGCCATTGAAGAGGCTACATGGACATCTACCAGTTTTCTCATCTTTCCATAAGCAAGGCATTCATATTTGTGTCAGTGTGACACCTTAGATCTGGTGTTCTGTGTAAGGTGTCCCCTTTATTTTGACTGCTCAGCTGCTTGTGTAAGGCCTTCATATTAATAGATATACAGTATATACTGTATTAAATATTGCTGTCAATAGTCATTTTTAAGGCATCAAAAACTTACATTTCCTTACACTAGTGTGCATATTTATCCAGCAAGAGATGTTTGGTTCTATTTAAAGAAGCAAGATGTTACAACATATCGAAAAACAGTAATAAAAGTTGGGGTTGTAAAGCAAAAATACTTCTTTTATCATGTATTGCCTTTACAGATGTGGTGTCTAATGAAACATTATGTTCACCAGGCAAATGTGATCACTGACCTGTTCTTGTGCATATTCTGACCCTTCTCCAGCACCTAAATGTGAACCAGATCCAGGTGGTGGTACGGCGCTGCTCCAGTCCAAATGTCACAGAGGAGACCACCTATTTTATTCCTCGAAACCCTCTGGTGGATGCTGGCACCAACACAGACCCGCCAGTGGTCTGTTGTCCGTTGCTCCACAGATTTTGCCCATGTCCACCAAGAGGCCTTCTGGCCTCTCTCATCACTAAAGGTAAGCAAGGGGGGGTCTCTAGTTGGCTCAGTGAGTTCCCACCCAGGAAATCTGTATCTTGTATACCTTGAACTATCTGAAAAATTCAGCAATGTTGTAGATACATAAATATATACATATACACACACACTGATACTTTAATTCATGTTCACGTTACTAAACACATTCACAGAGATAGGCAGTCAATCAACAATGAGCCTTTTTAATTAAATTACTTACTTTTGAACAAGTTTGAGAGATTGACAATTATAATACAAGAAAAATTAATGTAACAATCTGTTCATCACAGCACTCATTTGAAACGGCCATAAAATTACATCACATTATTGTTGTTGTCAGTGTCATAAATAATCTAATGTCTGTCTCCTGTGTCCTCTCCAGTCCTTTTGGCAGCTGTGCTCTTTGGAGTGGTGTGGTCTGTCGCAGAGGAAGAATGTCTTCCAGGGGGCAACCTGTTTGGCATCACGACCCTCTTCATCTGTGCAGTCATCGGTGGCAAATTGGTGGCTCTCATCCATCTGCCCAAACTTCCACCGTTCCCGCCGCTCCTTGGTAAGGCTGAGGATTTAATGGTTATGCTTTAAGCCCTGGGGTGTTTATACAAGTCTTTATTTCATATTTAGTTACACAGAAGCCTCCACCAGGGTGATATTTAGTAACACAATACATCATCTTCCAGTGTCAGTGTTAAAATTGCTTATTTGAAAAGGGAAATGCCTGCCATATTTTTATTCAGTCAGCAGTTAGACAGATTACCTAAAGACTCAACTATGGAATCATTATTTACCACTGTAGTTCTTACAGTCATACATTTCAGCATGAATCAGAGTATTTCTAAGAGAAGCAAAATATAAGAATAATACCTACAAATGGGTAACAGCCCTACACTGAGTACTCTGTATGTACAGTACAAAGAATTGTATTTGCTATACCTGATTAATGTCAGTATTAGAGCACGTTTTTTAATAACTGCTTTTCAAGTGAGACTCAGATCGGACTGTGAGTTTTATGCACCACAGTGGAAGCACTTAAAATTATCTAAAACTTGTAACAGAAATACTGCAAAAATATTCTCCATTTAGGAATCATCTACAGGTGATGTGCCTGTCCAGCCACTTAATGTAATGAGTATTACACATCTTTGAGCCATGGATGTATTCATTTGGTGATGTATAACAAAGAAATTTACTGACTGATTAATTTCACCTTTGTCATTGACAAAAAAATGACAATGTTAAATTTAAAACATATGTTGTCACTAATTATGAAATACAAGAGATGTGAGTCTAGTTTAGGCTCTGGTTGAGTAAGCCCTGTTTACCCAAGGGGATGGATGCCATCTAATGTGTTAGTTTACATCATCAATGCTGGCTTGGAATAAATGAATAAATCACAGCACACAAGATAGTGTAAATGTCCTATTTTTTAGCAGTTGGCATTATGGTTGAAATGTAATATAATGTCAATTCCTGGTGTTGTGAATCTGGAAATGAAAATCATAAGCCACCAGCTGCACCCCTAACAAGATAAAAATCAAGGAAGGTGGAGCCACTCCTTCTTGGCAAATAACATTGAAAGGTAGACTGAAGTCCAACTAAGATAGCTCTTGATCTTTTGTACCTCTCTAAACTTTATTTTCCTGTGTTTTTCATCTAAAGATTACTTGTGTTTACCAGTTCAGTGTCTGTTTCTATATTTGGGAATATTTTCTGTATGATGATATAACAGTATAATATCAATAGTCAGTCTGAAGGCTAAAAGTGAAGTCCTCTGTCAGCACACACTAACAGTTTTAAATATTTGCTCTTTATGTATTCTTTCTCTTGCTGCAGTTCATCACTGGTCTTTCTTTGATTTAAAAAACTAAATAAAAATTTGAGAACACATCTATCATAACGATCTTAAATTTAGCATCATTTTTACAGTTCTTAATAATGTGGTGTAACATTATGTAATGTAATATTCTTAGTCATGTTGCTTGTTTTGAACATAAGAATTGGCAGATGACTTGTGGATTTTCAGAGAAGGTTCAGATATTGTTGAAACTTGAATTATTAGTGCTATTAGACAGCGATCACAGTCCCAGTGTCTCAGGTGTCCATCAGGAGCACCGTGAGTTCAAAAAGCAACAGGTGGTCTTTATTCTTCTGGTGTATCTGTGTGAGAGACTGTCCTAAATTATCATCTTTCCTCTCTGTCACACCCTCTGCTGTGTTGCAGGTATGCTGCTGATGGGTTTCCTGCTGAGAAACATCCCAGTTGTAACAGATGGTGTGTACATTGACTTCAGATGGTCTGCATCACTGAGGAACGTCGCTCTGGCTGTCATTCTGGCCAGAGCGGGTCTGGGGTTGGATCCCACGGTATGCCACTATTGAAGCTTAGTATCTGCTCACAGAAGATGTTTAGAGAGATATAATAATTATATACTAATCTTATCTCTGTGTGTAGGACTCTCCTCTACTAGGAAACTAATCTCATTTGTTGTTGATTTTTTTTTTTATTACTGTTAAATCATTAATTCTACAACTTCTCAAAAGTAATGACAAATCTCAGTCTGCTTACCAAAGTAGCCCAAAGATGTAACCAGCTCATTAGTTGGTAGTTTTGCTTAAAAAATGGCTTAATTGGTTAGCAGCAGTGTTATCAAGTCCTTTTCTCTGTCAGTTGTCAGATGTTTCAGTTAATTAATCATTCAGTTCTCCTTTATCTCTGTATAAAAGTCAATTAATTACTGTAACAAACTCTTGACTGGTGTATGTGACTGTGTTGTCAGGCTCTGAGGAAACTAAAATCCGTGTGTATTCGTGTGGCAGCTGGGCCCTGCATCTTAGAGGCGTGCACCACAGCTCTGATCTCTCACTTCCTCTTGGGCTTGCCCTGGGTGTGGGCCTTCATCCTTGGGTGAATACAACGCTACTTACTCTCCCTCTCTGTCTCCACTTTCCATTTTCTTTTCTACTTAATAACATTACAAGCTGTGTATTACCATTACAATATGTCTAGGAACCTGTTCCATTGTTCCACAAACCAGTAGGAACCAAATATATTTACCAATTCAATTTCAACATTATTTTTTGCAATTTCTTTCTTAGTTTGACAGTGAGTGAAACTGAGTGAGTGTGATATGTGGCAAAGGTCCCCAGAAGAAATCAAACCGGGGGATGGTGTGAGCCTTAACCACAAACAGATACCATTTCAATTTCAAATTCTATTTCTTATGAAACAAGTGCTCAATCAGTTTGGCGTGTAGTAAATCCAAGGAAGCACTAAGTGCTCCTTGATGAAGATGAAAAATAATAGAAAAAAAGACTACATGCACTCCAAGGCAGAGCAAGGAGAAAAATTATATTAACTTATAATGAACTTATATAATACTTTTTTCTGTAACATTTCTTATATTTCTTATATAACAGAAATAAAATCAATAATGTTTAATTCACAACATACTTCCATTATGTGCCGTGTGAGCAGACTGGAACAGTTTACTGCTCTGAAGCAGATAGTAGCAGAGTGAGGGTGTGAAGCGGTAGAAACAAGACATGAAAGGCTGAACTTTGACCAAGATAAGTTAGACTGTACAACACAGTGTACATAAAGGGGAACATGTTCCCATGAAGCAGAGAATAGAAAACACACTGCTCCCAGAGAGTCACTAGATCCCATTACAACCTCTTATCCACTCACACACAATGTTTGTTGTCTCATGTCCAATAGGGTGGGCAATAGGACTATTGACAAGATGAATCTATTTGATGATGGGTGCTTTTTTTTTTTGTCAGTTTAACAACAAATAAGTGCCTTTTATATTTCTGCCTCGTCAGCATTTGTGTGCCGTCAGCAGTTGAAATGCAACTTGAGATATCAGGCTTTCTACACTGATGGCCTCTTCCTCTTCTGCATGCGTTGTATCAGTGGTTGAAGGGTGGATGGGGGCCAATGCCAATATTTTTGTACTGCCCAACTCAAATGTCAGTTTTTGTCAGCATATAACTGTGTTGTAATTTTCTATTCATTGTTTTTTTTTAAGATTAGTAGCAGAATTTTAATGGTTGGACATTTCAGAATAAACATTTTTTTTTGTCTGTGTTTGCATGGCAGTAAAACGACCGATTTGTTAGAGAATCAAAATCATTGTATCAAATTCGGGCCTGGTATCACATCTAAGCTGCAGTATAAACTTTATGTCGTGCTGCAGGAATGCCTCCCTTTTGCATTGCAAGTGTATTTAAAGGCTGATGCTTTCCAAAGTTTACCAAAGGCAATGCTTTATTTGTTACGTCTCTGTAGGAGTACCTAAATGAATAAACAATCCATCTCCTTCACAGCTTTGTGATGGGCGCTGTGTCCCCAGCAGTGGTGATTCCCTCCATGCTGCTGCTGCAGAAGGACGGTTACGGCGTGGAGCAGGGCATCCCCACCCTTCTGATGGCTGCAGGCAGCTTTGACGACATCCTTGCCATCACAGGGTTCACCACATGCTTGAGCATGGCCTTTGCCACAGGTGACCTGTGTGTGTGTGTGTGTGTGTGTGTTTGCGTGCGTTGGAGAGGTGAAGGAAAAAAAGAAGTGCTGAATTCAACGTTCTTTTCTTGAAATACGACACCACGTTAATCTCCAGGGTAGTAGCTGGTAGTTCAGTGTACTGCAATGAAGGTCAACACTGAGAAGCACATGAAATAAGCAACTTCTATCTGTAGTTTGTCAAGAGCTCAGCAGAGGGTGTGAGTGTGCTGCTAGGATTTCTTTGTGCCAAGTCGCAGTGCATTTTGTGCTCATTGTATACCACAATGTAGAGCCTCTGTAGGGCTATACTAAACTGCATTTAAAACGCTAAATAATACCATCAATGTTTACCCAGCTACTGTCATAAATTGTCATTGTCTACACAATGTTAGGAGAACTGGTTCGGGTAATTGTTTTCTATTAATTGTATATTTTCTCTGGTGATCCTTCTAGGCTCCACATGGTACAATCTCCTGAGAGGTGTGCTGGAGGTGGGTGGTGGGATGCTGGCTGGGATTCTTCTTGGCTTCCTCATCCAGTACTTTCCTAGTGTTGACCAGGTAGGCATGCCCTCACAGCCATCACCATGACATTAGCCAGTTTCACTACTACGTAGTCATCCTTACACCACTTGACACCACAGCCTGTGTATGAAACAATGTGGGAAGAGCCAACAAATGCTTGTGAAAAAAGGTAAGTGATCGACGTCTGATTTAAAATGATAAACTCTGAGGACTTCATCTAAGTGGGAAAGCATACAGGAATATAATGGAAGAGACATTTTTGTGGGTCAAGGATTTCCTTACATAACAGATATGACTGTATTAGATTTGATAGGTTAACCACATATATAACCACACTATATATAAAGTGTCATCAACTACCTAATCTCTGCTGACACCTTACAATTGTTATATGGAGCATTTTGTATTTATAGATTTCACTATATTAAGATATTCAATATTTAATCATTGACTGTCTTTTTCACCTAGAAACACATAGTAATGAAGCGATCCTTCTTGGTGCTGGGTCTGTCCGTCTTTGCCGTGTTCGGCAGCGGTGTGGCTGGGTTTCCTGGCTCCGGAGGCCTCTGCACCCTGGTGTTGGCATTCCTGGCTGGTCTCGGCTGGGGGACAGAAAAGGTAACATGCATGCCTTATCTGTAGTACATACAGCATATTTTGCAGCTCTCTATTCGCCATTATCCATCTTTAGAGCTGAATTTTGACACGGTTCTTCATCTCATCAGTAGTAATTTCATGTCCACACTGCTGCACGTCAAAGGTAACTATCCTAAACATTTCTGTGTGGTCTGTTTGTCTTAAGGCACGTGTGGAGGAAGTGGTGGGGTGGGCGTGGGACGTGTTTCAGCCTCTTCTCTTTGGACTAATAGGAGCAGAGATTAGAGTCTCTGAGTTGGAGGGACACACAGTTGGTGAGACAACCCCACATACACACACACACACACACACGCATAACACAGTGAGGTCGCTGTTATCACTGTGAGAGATTCAAATGTGGCTGTATGAATGTAAATATATTTGCATAGTCAAAAAAAGAACCCCCCTGGAGAGTTTTAACTCTGTCTGTGTCCAGGAAATATTAAAACCTCAGTCTGTGTAAGCACAGCTCTTGACTGATGCACAGCACAGCTGTACTTCCATAGAAGTTCCCATATGAGAGTTCCTGGGAAACAGATCTTAGTTTTCTCCCAAAAAAGTAATCTTATAATCATGCTAGAACAAGTAGCTGTAATTGAAGCATAACTACACATAATTTTCTCAGATCAGATTTTACGAAAACGAAAGTCTTCACTACACAGAATTCCTTGTCACATGACTTCAGAGCATCACCTTCTCTAGGAACATATTTGTAGTGCTGATATACTGTATGTATTTGAAATGGTATATAGCATATTTGTGATTTGGGACTCTGTGTGTCCAGGACAAAAACAGTTTAAGGAAAAATCCACCTGAACTCTTTCCTTGGACCATTGAAAAACTGTGTGCTGCTTTTAAACAAGATGAGAGCACCAGATGTGGTGGGCATTATGAAAACCTCAACCTTACCCGCTTAGACTGCAGGCTGTTCATCCCTTTTCCAGATGGCTCTATGCTATGCTAGCATTGCACATGCACTTCTGGTCAAAAATGTGCAGAAATTACATGAACATGCCCACTGACCCTGTGCTTAAAATTGTTCCACTGTCCTGTTTATGCAATAAAATAAGTTTGTTTCATTACTGTATGGCTTTCATGAAATATATGGCTTCACAATTACAGACAACAGACTACTTTGAATGGCCATATATAAATAAAAAGTATTTAAATGATCCTTGGTTTTATTTCCTTGTATTTTATGCTATAAAATGACTGGTGTAAGAGGAAATATGATATAGGATGTATGAGTACATGCACCACAAATAACCCACAGTTATAAGATATTTGAAATATTTGTTGAGATGGTTATTATATAAGCACCACTCAGCCAGCCTGTGTGTTATTTTATTTTTCACCACAACTGTACCCTCTGTATGTCTCTTGTCTGTTTGTTTAGGTCTGGGTATAGCCACTCTGCTCATTGCCCTGCTGGTTCGAGTCCTGTTCACCTTTGTCTGTGTGCTGTGTGCGGGCTTTAGTGTGAAGGAAAAAGTGTTCATAGCCCTAGCGTGGATGCCCAAAGCCACAGTGCAAGTAAGTCAGCGCTGAAATATTTGTCAGCGGTATATTCGCTATTCATCTTTCTGTCGGAGAGTGTGTGCTCAGTTGAGGGTTTTTCCAGTAAGTCATTTTTTGAGATTAAAAACACAGACACTCAAATGTTTTGTGTCAGTGTCCTAAGTGTCCTCTCATGTTGATGATAAATGTAATTTGGGCGTGAGTGTAGAGGAAACAGTAGTGTTCTTTTCTTCACCAGGCAGCTATAGGCTCCACAGCTTTAGATATGGCCAGGACAAAGGACGACAAGCAGCTGCAGAAGTACGGCATGGATGTGCTGACTGTGGCTGTGCTGGGCATCCTTCTCACTGCCCCTGTAGGAGCTCTCATCATAGGGCTCACTGGACCTCGCCTGCTACAAAAACCAAAGAACTCCTGTGGTGAGCGAGTCAAACCCAGTTTATCAGCTTTCTTCTTAGGTAGGTAAAGTCCTACATTCAACAATTCAACTCAGCTCAACACCCCCGTCGAACCATGCCTCATAGTGAATATCCTTTTCTGCAAAGCTTTTCCCTACTTCACCTTTGTGATAGATGCGTCCAGTCATACAAGGATTTGCATAGCTTTAGGGTGCTTCTGTTTACCCTGTATTCATGCCTTCATCTCTTTTACATCCACACAACAGTGGCATTGTTGCCGTTAGTGTAAGAACACTGGACCGCAGTACAAAAGTGCAACTCGTGGTTGTACACTATTCTTTAGATTTTGTTTTGTTTGTTTACTGAATAGCATGTAATCAGTCTTGTACTGAAGCTTTCTCGTGACTTTTTCTCCCTCTGTCTCCTCTCCATCTTTCCTAGGCACTGCAGCAGGGGGTGACGATGACGATGAAACTCCTGTCACCTATGAGAGTACACTCTGACATAACCTGTCTTCATTCAGTATAAGCAAGGACATTTTTAAGAGACTTCCGGTGTGCTTTTTACACCTCGGATAATTGAGCTTTCCTTTAGCCACCAAGTGGCTCTCTTTGTCTCTCTATCTGCCGGCCAGCTCCTGATGTTTGCCATGCTGCAGGAACACATGAATCACTCTGTATTTATAGCCTTAAGGGGTTTACCGGCCTCAGGCTCCAAACGAATGACCCACATCCCAGCGTCTGTCTGCACTGTCATGCTTTTGAACTGTATACATGAGGTGGTTTTGTTTCTGATCCCAAATGAACATTTAATCAAATATATTAGTGTGAGGTATGAATATGGTTTACATTTTTGTAAAGGTGGATGTTGTTCCTGCCTGTCATATTCACTGAATCCACTATTTGCCCACTATTTTTATGACTACATTTAAGTAAACTATTTACTGTATTTGAACTTGAAAAAGTGTTAATGCTGTATTTTATTATAAGCAGTTTCCTTTGGGGGGCTACGTAATTGAATGTACTGACAGTAGCAATGTTTTGTTTTAAATTAGACTACACAGTTGACACGCGTTGTCAAAGTCTTTAGGCGTTCTGCACAGTATTTTTACCGTTTAGTGTGTATTTTTGCATTATGTTTTAATAAAATATGTGTTAGCTGTGTGTTTTGGTGATGAGAAGGGTTGGTGTAGTTTACAAAAACTCAGGAGATCTAATTAATCCGCAATACTTTCCTCTGGTTTATACACAATGCTGCTAGAACTCCTATCGACATTTACTATGTTCGCTTATAATATCATGAATGCTCAACAATGATCATGTCCATATTATATTATGAAGGAATGTAGATTTTTCATGTCTGTTGTATATTTGATTTTTTTATTACAGAAGTATGCAGTGTAACTTAAGATGTTTTTGATTTGTTTGAATTTATTTACACTTGAAAGGCTCTAGTGTATTATTAGCAACTATTTATAATACATTTGCAGAATTGAGCATTAGTTTTTTACCGGATATTCTTTGAACAATAAATGATAAAACATAACAATAATTGTCCGTGTCTTTGGTGTAGTTATATGGCTTAAATGATTACTATGCAACATATTTATACAATTTGACTTTATGTTTTGGAATGTCCTTAATTCAGGTTACTCTCCCTTCAAGTTTCGGTTTCTGAACCGTTTGCTTTTTAGCCACGCTAGCATCATGGATCTAGGGATGGTGTTGTTGGTCTGACTGTTGGTCCACCACTTTGGCCCAGACTGAAATATCTCAACAACTATTGTATGGATTGTCATAAAATTTGGTACAGATATCCATGGTGCCCAGAAGATGAAACCTAATGACTTTGGTGATCCCCTGACTTTCCCTCAAGCGCCACCAGGAGCTTCACATTTGTGGTTAAGATTGAAACGTCCCACCAACAATTATATGGCTTGCCATGCAATTTGGTACTGACAGTCAAGTTCACTTCAGGAAGAACTGTAATAATTTTGGTAATCTCCTGACTTTTCATCTAGCACCATCATCAGGTCAAATTTTAAATGTACTGTTTATGACCAAATAACTGAAAAACTAATGACATTCCCATCAGCCGTGGCTGTACTTTGTGTTTAGTGCTAATTAGCTAATGTTAGCATGCTAACAAGCTGAATTAAGATGGTGAACATGGTAAACACTATACCTGCTAAACATCAGCATGCTAGCATTGTGAGCATGTTAGCATGCAAAAGTTAGCATTTAGCTCAAAGCACCGCTGTCCCTAAGTACGTACAGCCTCACAGAGCCACAAGCAACTAGAATCTTAATCTTGTTCTTACTCTTTTCAATTCACAAAATACATGAACAAGAGAAAAGCCATTTCAAGCCATTGGTGGCCTCTTTTTTTTGCCTAAACCAATGCACTCCAATACTCAAGTTTTACTTGAAAATGAAAATGAGTAGCAAACAATTAGAAAGTAAATGTACTCAGTTATCTAGTTGTTAATATAAAATTAAAACTTATTTCAACTCAAGGTTACATGAAGTGTTTCCCAATCATAATAGTGAAAGAAGGGAATGAAGCTGTAGTTCTGTTTGCCAAAACTGTCAACTTAAACATCCTTAATATTCATTTTTACATGTTACATTTCAAATGCAGAATGAAGAAATTCCAACCATTTCTTACAAAGGTTCATAAGCACACAGTCATTCATAGATATCATCATGAAAATACAGATCTGACAACAAAGGCCATTTATGTATAAAATATTGCTGATGATTTAAAGAGGAAATATCCCAGCAGGTCAACTATATACAGCCATTATGACAATACAGAGGCTAGCAAAAACGGTACAAAGCAAAAATCTTATTCTGCAGAAGTTACATTCTCAAACCGAGGGCTCAAACAGGGTAGTGAGGTTAAAACTGTATAACTGGATTTTACTCAATGGTGCACTGGTTTGAATGTATGTAGGCAATGGAGTTGAATACAAAACTGAAAACTCAAATGTTTAAAGGCTATGAACAAAATGCATCTGAAGAAGGAATTAGTAGCCTCCCATACACAAAATAAATTATAAGAGAATAGAACACATCCTGAAAGTGTGGACAGTATGTTAGTATTTGGCAGACAAAAAGGCTGGCTGTTAAATAATACCAAAGAATCCAAGTGAAGTCCAAAGTGAAGACATACAGTACAAAATGTTGATTACAGGTTGGACTAGTATTAAGTATTTCATTATAACAACCATTTTAACTGGGAGCTTTCCCCTGTGGGTTCGGATTATTGAAAATCACCATAAAGTCACTGCAATTACGTTTCAAGTTTTCCCCTCAAAGTGGTCCCAATGATGATTTGTAATAGATTTGAAAAAGACAAGACAGTCATATAAAAAGGCTGTTCTATTAACAAACAATGAAGAATGGGACAGAAAAAAAAAAGAAAAGAAAAAAAGAAAAACCTTTTTAACTGCACAATGTCATTGAGGAAGCTAAATTATAGTTTTCACACAATCAGACTGTGGAAATTTGTATTTTTGGGTGTGTCAAGATCACTTCAAATAAAGACTCTGAGAGACCAACATTAACATGACACCAAGGTGAGACCAAGATGGTAAGTAGACAAACTACAAACTGTTAAGAAATGCAAGCTAAAGGCTGGGGAGGTGAAAGAAAAACTCCCATCAGTGGTCGATTACAGTATCTTCTTTTTGAGTATGAGTGGTCCCACGTTGTCTCCAGTTAGCTCATTGTGCTTTAAGTGTGACTTGTCACAAACAGGAAACTAAAACAGGAAACAACTTAATGTTAGTTGATCAGCAAGATACAGACAGTTAACTCCAATTCATCCTGAAGTGAAACATTTAAGACAATTTGACAAATAATAACTACGCCAGTTAGGCTCACTAACTGTCACTACAGTTGAGGCCCAGTGTATGTCTCCATACATATAGAAGGAGGTCCGAAAATAACCAGTCAACTTACAGTTTTGGAGCGCCAGCAGCGACAGTAACAGACATTTGCGCTGTTCAGGTCCTCGATGTCTATCTCGTTGACCACTTTTGGGTTCTCTTTCTGGATCTTCAGGTTGATCAGGCTGTCTCTCTGCTTCTTCTTCTTAGGTAGGAATGGGCGAATGGTCAGATAGCCCAGCAAAGCCAGGATACCCAGGAGAGGCAGCAACCGGAGCCACTCAGACACTACAGACACATTCCGCAAACGTAGGAGGATAACTATGAACACTGGCATGCCTTGTGTAACTAGAATGTGAACTCCTGAAAGCAGTGTTGGTCATAGATTAAAAAATGTATTTGTGGTCATTGGTCCTATGAAGGGATAGGTCTTCATGTGCATTACTGGAAGCTCTAAAATCTGACACTTCAATTTAGAGCTGAAACGATTAGTTGATTAATCAATTTGTCAAGTGATATAATCAGCAACTATTTTGATTATCGTTTGAGTCATTTTCCAGGCAAAATGCCAAATATTTACTGGTTCCAGCTTCTCTAATGTGAGGATTTGCTGCTTTTCTTTGATATACATGAAATGTCTTTAGATTTTGGACTGCTGGACAAACTAAACACACTATTTGAATACGTCACCTTAGGATTCAGGACATTGAGAATGGCATTTTTCTGTATTTTCTGACACTTTACAGGCAAAATTATTCATCCAGAAGATAACTGACAGATTAATCAATAATGAAAATAACCCATAGTTGGTTAGCAGCTCTAAAAAAGACTGGAAATATTCCAGTTTTCGCCACTCTGGCAGACTTCAATCACAACGCACCACAGCTAATTGTTGAGTTTTATAACGACCCTGATTAAGAAGCTCTTAATTCATGTGGATTGGTTATGTCATAGCCGATATCAAATCCACTCAATAAGGTCAGAATCGGCGCAGATACTGTATTGGATCGGTTTGGCCTTAGACACTGATGCATTGATATTTGTTTAATGTATTCAAATAATCCTGCTGGAACTTGTCCATTGCTGCTGAAAACAGAATATCAAAGTTTGCCATGCTATAATTTAAGAGAGCAACTAACGATTATCATTATTATGCATTACTCTGGCGATTTCTCGATGAATCATTTGGTCTGTAAAACACCAGGAAACAGTGAAATATGTTCATCATGTTTCCCACAGCCCAAGGTGACATCTTCAAATCTCCCTGTTGTGTCTGACTAGCAGTCCAAAACCAAAATAAATTAAACATTTCTATAACATAAGACCAAAAAAAGCAGCAAATTCTCACATTTGAGAATCTGGAAGCATTACATGTTTGCCATATTTCTTTGTTTGAAAACTGACAACCATAAATCAATTAATTTCATGTCAATCAACTTATCTATTAATTGGCTAATTGTTGCAGCTCTGCTTTAACTGATGTGATTACGTGGAAATGTTCTAATTTGCAGGGGTCATGAGAATTTTGTGACCCAGCAGGTTGTAAACCAATGATCTTGAAGTAGTCTGTGTACCCTCCGGTCCAGGACTAACTGTCATGCCTGTCTGTGCATCACTTGTTGTCATGACAGACTGAGCTGGTTACATATTGCGCTAGAGGCAAACATAGCATTACATTTCCAGTTGCTGGGATAAACAGAATATCACTTACACAGCAGAGGACAGGCTGCAACTTATAAGATGCAGACATTTTATGGTTATGGTCAAATCTGTATCAACATTAAAAACACACAAGCAAACGTAACTGTGGAGAGCATTGCTTTATAACAGGCACTAAGTTAGTTACATTATGGTCACTACTGAGTTGATGTTGCTAATAAGAACAAAATCAAACGATGATAAAGGGTTTTATGGGAGCAAAGCAGCACTTGAGGACATAACACAGGTTTTGTAGGACACTGCCATCCAAAGCATGACTCTGACCGAGTTTTAGTTTGCAGGCTAGCTAAAGGTACAAAGCTATGTGCTTAAAAGTGTACCAGATGAAGTCATCTTCACAGGACAGAAGTGCAACACAGCTGCAGTTCGTTACCTGTTAACCTTGCAAATCCGCCGATCGTCTCCGGAAGCGGCAGCCTCTTGAGGTAGGCTGGAAGCTGCAGTTTTATTATCCTTGAAATTGTTTCTAAAACCATCTTGAATTGCTCAATGTGGCAGGTTTTGTGTTTGACTTGAATAGTTCCTGCAGTTCGTTCATGTCATGGCGTTCATTTCTGAGCGCAGCTTGTCACCGGTACGTAAACTCTTACCGTGGAAACTTGGAAACAATCGAAGAATTGCGTTAGAGTTTTCGTGAATACACGTGACGCTGGCGTGTGTGACCAATCAGCGTTGGAGGAGTTGGTGCCTCCTGATTGGACAACTTGAACTCAGCGTGAAGAAGGTGGTTTTTGCCTACTTCAAGTGCTCCTCGAAAACGTCGTACTTTTAAGATGTTAACAAGGTTATGATGTTATCCACTATCTGGATGCCCCAAAAGTAATTTTTGTACAATTGCACCTTGCTGCATTTATAGTTTGATACTTAAAACTCCTGTTCTTAATAGCATTCTAAAGAAGCTTGGCTTTATTTATATGGGCATACTAATTATATGTAATTATATAAGCTGGTGGGTGTTGGACAGCTCTTTGCTTTAGATAAAACTGGATATCCAATGGAAGAAAAAAGGAAAACGTTGTGTATTCCCACTATCCAGCCTCCACGAACAAGATGACAGCAGATGAATGCAGATGACAATCTGTCATAGAAAACCAGCCAAGCTGAAGGCTCAAGCAGCAGGACCTGGAACACCATGAATTGACTTCAAGTAAAATGGATTAAGAATCATTTCTTTTACGACCGGTGAAGCAGGCTGCTCAGATTCTTCACAAATTTGCAATATCCAAATAGAAAAATACTCCCATTACAAGTAAAGGTCACATGTTATATTTTTATTAAAGGGATTTTTCAATGAACAATTGTAAATTATTTAGGTTTTAATACCTAAACAGTATGATAATTTGGAGGTGGTTCAGTTCCAGTTCGTGTTAAGTCTGACTACAGCAATGCATTATATTGTAGAAGTATTGGTAGAAGGTGAATCTATACACAAGTTACTGTCAAATACATTTAGGGAAGTGAAAACTACAATATTTCCCTGTAATGGAAGAATTGAATCTGACAAAATGAAAATATTCAAGCAAAGCTCCAGTACCTAAAAAATGTCCTACTTATATGTGAGTAGATGTACTTAGACACTATCAAGCACTGACTCATAATAACATACTGTAATTGTATGCAACATACATTGCCAACTAATGTGAATCTCACAATCATCACGTCATAACTTGCCACCTGCTCACAAGAGGAGTCAACAAATAAAGACACAGCGACTCTTCAGTTAACGTCACCCACATACACTGCTCAAATACCAAAGAGCCAATCTTTCATGCAGATAATATACCAGCTTTGTATAATGTTTCATTACACCTCTGAGGTAAAAATGCATATATTCCTTTGCACTATTTGTATTTGTTTACAATCTACAGACCACTTGTATATGCATTGTATGGTGTTGGTCATTGTTGCTTTTTATACATATATTTATATAGACACCTATTTTTCACCTGCTTGTATGTACATAATAGTTATATGTTTATTTTAACCTATCTTTGCTCAGCTTTGTTGTCCTTTTTTTTGTTTTTAGCTGTATGTCTATTTTTGTCTTTCCTGTAAACTACTCTGTGTGTAACATTTAGAGCAACTTAAAACTGGAGTCAAATTCCCTGTATGAGTGGGTGTACACATACTTTTTTTTTTAAGGGAATATCTCAGGATGAAAGGAAAGGGCAACTGAATAAATATTAAATTAAATATAGAGTAGCCCATGCGGTAGAAAGTTCTGGAAATGCTAGTTGTTGTTTTTTTAATGACCGTGTCCAAGGTCAAAAATGAACCTTCAAGCTTATTTTTTTTAGCTAAGGGCAATCAGGGTGAAATTATCCATGTGGTTGATGCGCCCTCTTGTGCTGGCAAAGTTTCTTTCGCTGCTCTCTGTAGAGAACTACACTACCCAGAGTTCACTGTGAATTGAAGCAGCTTACTATTTCGCCTGTAATAATTTTAATGCCGGTATCTGTCTTGCATACTATATTCACAGCTCACGAAAAAATACACCGGCAGTCATTTATAAATAAATGCGGTATTCCCGAAGTTCATTATGAAACAAGAACATGTTTTCATGCCCATTTAAACATCCAGATTTCATGGGGATATTTGTAGTCAGCTATACTTCGTGTGTCAGGTCCTCAGCCTTCGGTGTCATTGGTGAATGACCGAAGATGTCTCACAGCAGGTTGTTTGCCAGACTGCTTTGTAAGTATTTTAGTAAATTATAGTTGTAATCGCTTGAAATGTTTGGCAGTATAGTTTCTGTAATAGAAGTATACTCATTGGCTCTGGGATGCACATTAGCTGAGCTTTGCAGCCTCACACAGTCTTGCACTGGCTAGCAAAGCTCCCCTTGAGTGGCTGTCAGTTGTTATAACTCAATGACAGTTAGCCAGCCAGCTAACTAGCTAGCTTTTTGCTAACGTCCAACTGAAAATGAACTTTAACCCCCTGCCAGCCTGCTCCCAGGCCAGAGCAAGTGTTGACCTCTGACCTTGCGCGTCCTCTTGGCTAAATGTAGCGTGCTCATTCAATCTGCTCAAGTTGTTTTGTTAGATTAGCTTATGTTTATGTAGTTTTCACCCAGCAGCGATTGAAAGCAGCTAAATTAGCTGTTCAGTCAGTCTGTCTGTAGCCTGCATGCTTACAGAAGCATTTCAGAGATCTGACATCTGTTTGCTTTAGACTATGCACAAGACTACAGTAGACAACGCTGGATTATTAACCGCAGTTTCGTAGCTGTCATTTTGTTAGGACATTGAGCACCAGTGGGCAACTGAACTTTGTACAATGTCATTAATAAGTTTGTCTCTGATTGAGGCACCGACAGAGGACCAAAGTCCTGTCAGTTAGGGTGATTACTGCTGGTTTACGTTAGCCTAGTCAGAAGCTTTTGTTTTATTTTGTTACTAGTAGGCAGCTTTAGTTTGATACCTTTTTCTTGCGGGGTTGAACCAGGGAAAACTTTTTTGAATAAATTAAGTTCATTAGCTTAAGGCTTCAGAACATCTGTGTGTCAAACAGACTAATGCACTGAAGAGTGGCAGTCAATTGTAGCAGTCAGCATCCCCTTTGATTCATGGAGGTCACAGTGTAATATCACCTGTTTATGGAGCAAAATCTGAATGAAGTCTTGTTTGATAAATCTAAGGCTGCAGCTAATGCCTTTTTAAAAATTATTTATTAATATTCTTTGTACTTTACCAAATGTCATAAAGTAGTGACACTGGATATTTTAAAAACTGGAACCAACAAATGTTTGGCTTTTTTGCTTAACTCTAGTGAAGAACTATTATTCCACTTCCAAAATATGCTTTTAAGTACATGCAGTTACCCTGCAATTTTAGCTCACGGTATACAAAATGTGCTGGTAATATACTTTTTTTTAACTGATAGCATTATCATACTCGGGAGGTGTGGTAAATTATAGTACAGCACTTCCAATCAGTCAGTGTGATTAGATCCAATGTGTTCTCCATGTGTCACATTTCCTTCAGTAGTTCACACCATAACTGCTCCAAAATATAAGCAAGCATCTCTTAATTTAAAAAATATTAGAAATAATAGAAAACTCAGAATGTTTGTGGTCACAGGTGCATTAAAAGTCAGCTATCAAGTCTGAAATCGTTGCACAGCAACAATAAAAGATGACTGCAGAAGCAAAACACTGCGAGTTCTAACATCCAAAGAATACTTTCTTTGAAGAAAAGTGAATAGACAGTTCTTTTTTTAATCTTTTAGTATTCACTGTGATAAGGAAGAGGCTGGGTGTTTAAGAGAAACTTTACTTTGAGAGTTTTTCACTTCCAAACCATTGTTTTAATGACAGCTTACCTTTATATTTTTGCACACATAAATTCATGCAACAAAATGTTACACACGCATTTAACAGTACAGTTATTGTGCTCCTTTTCAGTGAAAAAGTGGATAGAAAGATTTTACTCTGTAAGTTTTTGGTGAATAATATTGACATGTGTATTGACATCCGTCACCTGATATCAGTCCGTGTTGCTCCCCTGTCTGTTTTTCTCCATTCAGTGCAGCAGAGTGGAGTCCGGCACTGTTATACAGGAAGTAGAAAGAACCTCTACATCAACAAGAACACAAAAGTCATCTGCCAAGGTTTCACAGGGAAGCAGGTTTGTACTGACGACTTGTTACCATCAACACGTTTTTTTTATTATTGCTTCACATCGTGTTCGGTTACTGTAATGTTATGAAATCTCAGTTATTCCTCACTAACACACACACACACACACACACAATTCCTCATTCTTTGTGTGTCTAAAGCCTTTCTGTATGAGTAAGATCACCAGAGAGTAGAGATTATAAAAGTTTATTATTTCCATCACTTGTTAATATTTTCACAATTGGTTTCCACCATGGTGGTATAATTTCATTTATACAGCCCAAAATCACGAGTTTGTCTCAGAGTTTTTAAGATGTGTACAACATCTACTATCCTAAGACCCTCAATTCAGATATTCAGATAAGGAAAAACTCCTCTGTT
Organism: Maccullochella peelii; assembly: GCA_002120245.1. Taxonomy (NCBI): domain Eukaryota; kingdom Metazoa; phylum Chordata; class Actinopteri; order Centrarchiformes; family Percichthyidae; genus Maccullochella; species Maccullochella peelii. The sequence goes on from LKNJ01002039.1 coordinate 68,826, forward strand.
GCTTCAAGAAGAGGAACAAAAAATTCTGCAGGACTCCATCACAACCGAAACATATTCCTGAGGGACTTTTTTTGTCCCTCTCTCAGGAAAGACAGACATGTAATGGGTGTTGTGTGTGTAGACAGAAGCAGCTTTAGTAGAATTACAATAGAGAAAAAAAGAATAACAGTACTAGGTCAAATTAAGTAACATATTTAAAGAATTTAATATAAAGTATAGTTTAAAGAGTTTCAGGCAAAGTGTTAAGAGTAAAGTCAAGACTGGATCTGAGAGAAGAAATGTGTAGTATCATTCATGATCTGTGTAAATGCTGAGAAGTTGTCTTTGGATCAATTGATGCTGTTGTAATGTAGTTCACTGTTGTTATGGAGTAATCATTTCAAGAGTTGATTCTTTGCCTTAAAGGCTGTAAATCAGGTTCGTTCCTGTTTTTATTTCAGCTAGTTTTGGAGAAACAGATTTTTTATTTTTCCCTATCACTACCCTTAGTCATTGTTTTAGTCAATAATAATAATAACGTTGTGTGGCAGATTGTTGATCCTTCCAGTTATTTTTCAAAAGCATGAAAAAGCTCAGGTGATTCACTTTGAACCGTGTTCAGTCAAGGAGAATCAAAATCTTGGCAAGTGTGTTCAACAAGCCAGAAACGTGGACTTTACAGATTTATATCCCCCCTCTGTCCTTACGCATATTCCATTTTTCATCCTCCATTTTCGCTTCAACATAATAAAAGGTTGTTAAATATAGTTCCAGTGAACACTCTGGGTAATTAGAAAAGGATGAGAAATGAAGCAAGTGCTATTGAGTGCACATTGTGGTGTCTTTCTGGCTTGATAAGCAAGCAATTTTTCAAATTTATTTCTCAACATTTGCGATAATAATGACTGGCGAAAACAGCAAAGTTAGCAGGGTGAAGGAGCATATTACAATTTGGGGGAAAAATGCTGATTCATAGCTTCTAATTCCTCTTAATAGGCTAGTTATAATTTTTACATGAAGGTCATTTATTTGCACTTGTGGTTATGGCCCTTGGCTACTTTATCTACATTGTTTCAGCATCTTCAGTAATAATTAACTGACTATAGACTGATAGGATTTGTTCAGCGGGAAATCAGTTTACACTGCCTCATTTTCTGGGAAAGTACAACTCAGATTCACTCACCAGATTTTACCTCCCAACATACATTCTACTCCTTCAAGTGTTATTGCTGCTTCATCTTGTTTATTTTCATTTCAAATGGGGCTTCATGGTTATATTTGCCTCGAAAAATAAAAACTTAACATATCAGCCTCACAAATCCAATATTGGTCAGGTTATAGTGTTATATAGTAAAGAGAAATCAGTTTGGTATTAAAGCTGGGGTAGGCAAAATCTGTGCACCTATGAAAAACCTTCCACCTCTCTGCTGCCTCATATCACTCCGCTAAGCCCCTCCCACCAAACCCACAACTTCGACCGGCAGCAGAAGGAATCGGTTACCCTGCTAAACCTTATCCCTCGTAGTGCTCACTCTGCACTGCGTGAGCACCACGATACTCTGGTTGCTCTTGCTGCAACTTGTCTTCCCAAAGACGTCCCTCCAGCTTTTCGCGGACGCAGAGCAGAGCGCCCCAGGCTTCAGAGGCAGCTGCAATGCCGTCCAGCAGCAGGATGAGAGGCTAGTACACCACACACACGCCACCGTCCCCCCTCAAAAGTTATTCTCCACTGTTTGTCATCATGCCTCTTTGCCACGTTGATACGAGCGCCATGGCATCGAACATAATGACCCCGAAGCTCCGTGTGGAGCCGGGACATGTTGTTTTGTACTATACGCCGCTGTAGGCAAAGGAGGTATTGGAAATTTATCACAAGTTGCAGAATTTTCCGCCACTGAATCAGGCTTTCACTGTCTGAAGGGACGTGCACCCGCATCTGCATTTGTAGCTCAGCCAATAGGAACGCACCGTCTCTGTGAAATAACCTATGATTGGCCAAAGTCTCCCGTCACGGGATAGATTTTCTGAAGACTGAAAACAGAACCAAGAGGAGGGGCAGTAGGAGAAGTTTTCTCTCAGACCACTTAAATTACAATATGCTGAACGGTTATTATGGCATTTTTGCCCAGTGATGCCAAAATATACTGCCTACCCCACCTTTAAGACAAACTTTGTTTAAAAGTTTTACAAGCACATTCATTGTGTCTACGTGGTTGTTTACTTCCATTGGTGCTTCCTGCTGCGTCAAATCTTTAAGGTCTTTACCTCCTCAAAAGCACAGCATATACCTACCAGATGTATGTTAGAAACCAAACACCAAAAATTGACAATATGTGTCAGTAATGACAATTAAATTATAATTGCGAAATAATTTGTACACTTTTTTTCTATGAGGATCTAATGAGGTTTAGACATGTTTCCCCCGACAAATCAAGCAAAACTCCTGAAATGTAAAATTCTGAATTAGATGTGTTTTTGTTTGGATTGAAGCAAATTAATCGACTTCATGAATGTCTCGGGAATAAAATCTTTCAACTGTGGCAACACAGCTGCGACAGGTTCCCTATAGCCTACACGGGAGTGACAGCAGGTGAAATATTTCTGTAAACTATCTTTCTTGGGAGATATTTTACAGTCGGTGTTGGAGAATATCCAAAGCTGCTTTTGATTTTTTATTTTTTTTTCCCCCCAAATGTTCTGCAAGGAGATTAAACTAAGCTCACATCATTATTCATATGTCAAGAACATTTCGATTTCTTCTCATTGAATATATTTATCAGTAGCTGTATCCCCTAGAAGAACCCCAGCCTCACTTCTGTATCCATGCCTTTACTCAGCAGCACAGGTGATTAATCCTGGATGGCAGCATATTTCCTCCTTCCTCTCTGTCTGTAATGATATCTCAAGGTTGACGCGATAGAAGTGACTGTACCCCACTTCATTACACACTGATTCCTCTTTCCTTGTAGGGAACGTTTCACAGTCAGCAATCTCTTGACTATGGCTCCAAGTTAGTTGGAGGGGTTTCCCCCGGCAAGGGTGGTAAGACGCACCTCGGCCTGCCAGTCTTCAATTCAGTCAGGGAGGTATGTATGACTACTTATCCATCTGTGGTCATCCTTTTTAAAACCTGTTGTAAATATATTGAAAGCAAAAACTGAAATATGTGGTATCGCTCTGACAGATTTGCTGCTAATACCTTGTGAAGGACTGTGAAGCTTTACAGATGATTTTCAAAGCAACATTAGGTGGCACTATTTCACAGCTTTCCATTTTGAATGCACCACCAACACCTTTTATTCCTCCCCTCAGGCAAAGGAGGGCACAGGGGCAGATGCCACCGTGATTTATGTACCGCCACCGTTCGCGGCGGCAGCCATCATCGAGGCCATCGACGCAGAGATCTCTCTGGTGGTGTGCATCACCGAGGGCATCCCCCAGCAGGACATGGTGAGAGTGAAACATAAGCTCCTGCGCCAGGGCAACACCCGCCTCATAGGCCCCAACTGCCCAGGAGTCATCAATGTAAGCGCACACACACACACACACA
>LKNJ01002039.1:72375-127537 GCA_002120245.1 Maccullochella peelii
ATATATATATATATATATATATATACTGACGCATGTGCTTTTTCGGGGGGAGGTTGTGTTTGAGAGGGCTGAAAGTACTCCCTCTGAGGATCCAGCAGATTTAACACATTAATATTCTGTTACTTTTTAAACAGTGAATGCAAGGCAACTAAAACCTTAAAGAAGCATGATTTACTTATATTGTCGTTTCTTGTTTCTGTGTCTTGGGTAATAAAATGTCAGTTGTTTGGGTTGAATATCCCATGTTTTTTGCATTTTAGGGTATAGCAAAATTTGCATTTTGAAGAAAACTTATCTTACTGATGTGAATTTGTGCAGTGAATATTCATTGAATTTGTTCTGGTTTATTTCAAGTGAGCTTATAGCTAAATAATAAATGACTGTACCACAGAGAAAAGCTTTTTGTACTGTAACGAAAAATCTTAAATCTTAAACTAGAGACTGAGTTCAAAGTTGGAGAACTAGTTATATATACAATATTTCTAGTGATATCGAGCAAGTAGTAAAGTAAAAAATAAAACGCAATCATATTATGCGTGTACGTCACACGCACACGTGTTCTTTATTTAAAGTTTGAAATGTGTCTTTTTGCAGCCTGGAGAATGTAAGATTGGCATCATGCCAGGCCACATTCACAAGAAAGGAAGAATTGGTGAGATTTCCTAATTTGTCTATGACATTCATGAAGTCACACACTTTGAATTCTTTTTTTTTTTGTTTCTTTAAGCGTTTAATTAATACATGAAAATAAATACATTGCTTTTTAAATGCTGAAGGTGAATTTTATTTAAGAATATTTGACAGCTTGTTTTTATCTATAAACAGAAGTTCACTGAGAGTTCTCCAACAGCAATCTTTAAATGACTGAAGTGTGATGGAACAGAAAGGGGGGGGAAACTTTATTCATAGTAATACCTTTCTTCCCAGTTAAACCTTTTTCACAGCACTGTGCTTAAATCCTAGATTTATCTTCTGCTGTTGACAGCTTGATAAGCAGTGTGTGTGTTTGACCGGTGAACCTTTACAGGAAGTCTGTCTGAAGTAAATCGACTGCCATCATTCCCAAAGCATAGACCGACCAGCTGTTACAGAGCTGCAAATTGATCCTGATACGGTGTTTTTGCTTCATGGGATGCTGGAAGAAGACACTGAAGAATAAAATGTCCTCCTATTATTCTCTGTAAAATTTGTGTAAAAGTATGTGTTGCATTTGGCTTGAAGACATCAACATCACATGCCTACATTTAATTTGGAACTCATTGTGGATGTTGGCAATGCAGAAGACCTGAGTTACAAAAGCTAAAAGGGGACAATGTACAGAAAGATGGCTGTTGATGTTTGTATACTTTAGTCTTTAATAATTATGTTAAAGGAGGATAAGAAGGTGATCTGATTTGTTTTTGCTGTCATGATGAAACAATTCAGACAAAGTTGGACAGAAAATGACAGCCGCATTTTATATCATTTTATCATCCTTGATTGGAGCCGTTTTTTTGGTTGTGATTTTGCAGGAGGGAAAAAAAAATAACATCACAGAATGTTTTTTTTTAATCTTTCTTTCAGGCATTGTTTCTAGATCGGGCACCTTGACATACGAAGCTGTGCACCAAACTACACAAGTTGGCCTGGGCCAGTCACTCTGCATTGGTAAGTTACCAGTGACCTGTGGCATATTGAATTTAAATTTAGCATACAATAACGCAGCTTAGATTTTCTATCCAGACAATGTAAAAGCAAGCAATTAGCTGGGACTAAAAGAACAAACTGATCCTGATACAGTCTTTTTGCTTTATGGGATGCTGGAAGAAGACAGCATGGTCACTTTATACCAGGCACTCAACATCACATGCCTACATTTAATTTGGAACTCATTGTGGATGTTGGCAATGCCAAAGACCTGAGTTACAAAACCTAAAAGCGGACAATGTACAAAAAGATGGCTGTTGTAATGTTTGTATACTTTCGTCTTTAATAATTATGCTAAAGGAAGATAAGAAGGTGATCTATTAAGTTCCCCTTTCACTAAAACTCATCAGATGCTGATGCATTCCTGTGAATATTGAAACAGCACTTTCTGATCATTGCTTAGAATATTCCTCTCACATCTCAGCATTGAAGTTGTTCTCTTTGAAGGGCATTGTTGAGTGTGAACAAGCCGATCGAGTGGCTCAGATGCGAGTGGAAACGTTGCCTGCCTATTTCTTTGTCTGGAAAATTTTGTAGAAAGTGCTTTCATCTCCAATCTATGGTCTTTTTTTAATGCACAAATCAGAGGACTAAAACCTGTGGTTCCATATCACTTTCACTTTGAAACAAAGAGGTTCAAAACAGAAAGAACTTGCTATGAAGTATTCTATGAGTATCCTTAAGAAACAAAACCAGTCATCTCATAAATGCTTTTTAGCTGCCTCTGGTTTTTCATTTTATGCTCCTTTTTGATGAGATCAAACTTGAAGCAGTAAGGTAGTTGTCAGTGTTACTGCAAGCGAGGCCATAGTGAGGAATAGACCTTATTTTTAATGTTTTCAAACCTGGAAGATAGATGAATTGCAGGTAATTTCTGCAATTTCCAAGTACAGATGTGGAACCTCAGATTATCTGCCTTGTTTCTGTAGTTTACTGAGTTCTACTGTGGATTAGCAACACATGCAGCTTTATAGCACAACCTGATGTTCAGACATTATATGGAACAATGTGTCTCACTGTCTTCAAAAATGTATCTCTCTGACTTAACGTCTTGTTTTGCTCCTTATTGTCATTTTCAGTGAAATGATCAGTTGAGAGCCCCTACCACCACTTCTGTTGTCTATTCTCTTAATGGCAGATATACATACTGGGAATATCGGCCTGTTTTAATTTCACCAGACCATCTAGATGTACTGTAATGATACCGTTAGACCCAGCTCTATTTCTTCTTGGCAACACAGCAAATAAAGGATTAACTATTTTACAAAAACAAATTCCTTTGGCCAACTTGTGTGCCATCAGAAAATCTATATTAAAGGGCTGGTTGGACACCCGAATTAACTGAAAAACAACTCTGCTTCATTATTATTTAGACATTTTAATTATGGAGTGTCCTCTAGCCAGACTTCATAAAGCCAGTGCCGCAATAGTATTAAATATTGTAGAGTTCATTAAGAAGGTTTATTGGTGGTTCTGCTAGCGACTTCTTAAGTCTGAGTATGACCTAGGGGCTACAGCAAATTACAGTTAATACAATATTTAAAATCACTGTCCTCTTTGTTGCTCGTAATGTGGTTCTCTGAGTATTATTCATGTACCTTTTTTTTCTTGGTGTTACCAGTTTGTTTTTTTTTATGGTATGAATATAAATTTCTGTGACATTTTGTCTACAAAGATCTGTCTTGCGGAGGTATGCCCATGATTTTATAGATCCTGGTGTCTTTTTCTGTGGAAATTATTTTAAATAAATTACAGTGGCTTCGTGAATTATTCAGAACACTTCACTTTTTGCACACTTTATTGTGTTAGATATTTTAATTTAAAGCAGCTATAATCAAAATTTTTATATTAACAATGGATCACATGACTACTTGTGAAAGGAGTCTCCCACAGAGAATTATCATCCGGTTCTGCAGTTCCCCTCAGCTCTATGGAGCGTTTTAGCAACGTTCAGCTTATTGTTTTGGTTTAACGGCCCGCAACTTTACTGTTTTGATTCACTTTCACTGCTCTCTATAGAGTCGTTTCCAGACACAGGGGGCAGCTGTTACTCAGCAAAAAAGCCTCAGATGCAGGCAGACGGACACAGTTAGCGACTAGCTGGTGAACATAGTGGAGCATTTAGCTGCTAAAGAGCCAGATATTTTTCTCAGTAGTTGGTGGAGACCACAAACAGAACTAAAAGGAGAGAAAATGTTGGACTTTAATTTGCAAGGTTGCTAGAAACACGACTCCAAATTAATGATATTGTTGCTCCATATCTGTTGGAAGTGTAGACGGGCAACAGTTTGCCATATCAACTTGTGAAGATCAACAATGTGTAGATATCACTGTTTACATCTTGTTCCCACTGCTTACAAGTGGCCAAAAAAATCAGTTACTGCAGATTGACTTTTTCGCAATTACTTCTGCATTCAAAATAATAACCCATTTTTTATTCTTGTGGCAATCAGGACACTGTTCGATGAAAGTGAGGCGCAAATTCTTCAGTAAAAGGGAGTAAAAGTTGAGTTATGGAATACTTTAAAATCATGCTGGAACTAAATCAATCCAGTAAAATTTCATGTTTTGTCAAACGATTCAGGCAGTGCAGAATGGTTTCGGACAACCCCAATGAAACAAACAACTATGAAAAAAAGTTAGTACTGTTGTGATGATCGGACCACATCAGGCTTAAAGCTGCTTCTTATTCCACTGAACAGCCATGTGATCCTCAAATATTCACAGGAATTATCCTTTGAGAGTCTTGAGTATACAACAAGTGTTTGCTTTGTCTCCTGCAAGGTATTGGCGGCGATCCATTCAACGGTACAAACTTCATAGACTGTCTGGAGGTGTTCCTGCAGGATCCCAAGACAGAGGGCATCATCCTTATTGGAGAAATCGGTGGCAATGCTGAGGAGAATGCAGCAGAGTACCTCAAACAACACAACTCTGTAAGGAAATAACACACTGGACACCCATTATTTAACTTCACTCTCTTGTAATATCCCCTGCTACAGCGCTTCACCTCTGCAGATATATCTGCTCATATAAAAAATTCATCCTTTTCTGAATTAACTCTTCTTCATGCCCTTTCAAATCTATCAGCTGAAGTGAACACTGGATGTCTAGAACAGGTGGGACTATATGAAAGTGTCCTTCTCTTTTTGATCACAGCCTCAGGCTTTCTCTCTTAGTTTTCTGTGTCCGTGTGATAAAGATTAAGGGTGACAGATGGGATGAAGGTATGATTCACAGGGCATGCTCTAGAAATCTGCAGTGTTGACAAGCAGTGAACTTTTTGTGATGCCCACATGTGATAAAGAGCAGATACTAGGGATATGATTGGCTTATGTAGCCGAGTGGCTGAGAACTTGTAATTGACATTTTAACTTCATCAGGCCTGCACTTGGCATTTTTCTCCTTGCAGATGACTTTTAAGTAGTGTGTATGTGTTTGTTTCTGTGTATATGTGTGCGTGCTTGTGGTGCTCTTGAGCTGAGAAATGGACTTGATTTGCCCTCGGCTGCTCTAATGCATGCAAATCTCCCGCTGGCGTCTCAGGAGAATAACTTCGCTCACTCAATAAATAAAGTACAAACACCCCCCTCCACCCCCACCCACAATCGCCCAGAGTGTTGACAGCGAGGGACAGTTCAAATGAAACACATGCATGAAAAAGCCCAGCAGAGCGTGGGAGTAAGCTGCAGATTTTCCGTTGAAAGTCAATTGTGTAGAACCTCGTACATATAATGGTGTACTTGGACCTTATTTTTAAGAGTCAAGAAGAGCACAAAGAAGTCTGGAGATAATGTTTTTACTTTGGAGCAAACTTCACTTTACTTGATTGAATACATTTGAATTCACATTACCGATACACTAACCTAGGACAGCTGCCTTATGTGAATTTTGTATTAATGCGAAGCACAGCAGGTGAGCTCAGCCAAAATAAATAAATGCTACAAAATAGTGAAGACCTAGGCTTAATAATAGATTATTTCTGCTCTCTCAATCAAGAAGATCTAGCCAATTTATGCTGCTTTGTGAGATCTGTTGTAAAGAGAAACCTCTCTCAACCTCTCTCTTACCTGTGATAAGAGTTTGTAACCTTGAACAGGCAAGAGATGATCTGTCAACATGTAGCATACTCGCGCTTGAACACTTACCTCTGCTTTTACGGGACAAATGGGGAAAGAAAAATTCTTGGCTGCTGCAATAACAAATTCTGCAGTAGAGTGTTATTTTTGGTCATTTTCACCTTGTATTACCTTTTTGATAACAACATTACTTAAGAACTCGGTCATCTTTAGCAGGTGGGAGAAGTTTGCCTTGAAGGCTTTCTGTCGGAAAGGCTTTCTAACCTGGTTAACATTGTGAAACAGTCGCAGTTTGGTTAGGGTTAGGCACCAAAACTACTTGGTTAGGTTTGTGAAAAGATTGTGCAATTGGGTTAAAATAATATGTTTGTCATTGTTTTTTGGAGGCAAATAGCAGTCTCCTGGGTGAAAGTTCAGTGTCTGACCCACTCATCCATCCCGACCTCCTCACTGCAGACTTTATCACTCTTTATACGGCATCACCTGACTTCCTAAAGGCTTTCTAGCAGAAAGCCCTCGAAGCAAACTTCTTCCATGTGCTCATCTTTCATACCATCGTGTCAAACTTGGTTTTAAATCTAAAGTTTGGAGAGAAAACAACATTCTTAGGTATTTATTTATCAAGAGTTTAACTCTCAGTCACCTAATCTGCTTCATTAGGACTGTCTAGATGTAGTTTGATCAGATTTGATTGACAGTGGCCTGACCAAGCAACCCACCAACTAGCTGGTTCCAGACGTCTGAATCACCGCCTCCATCTTTAAATAGGTCTGGTGTTGAAGGCTATTTCGTAGGAGCAGTAGGAGGAAGAACCAAACGGAGTTTTGTGGGTGGGATTAAAAATTGTGACGTCATCTTTTTTCATAGCTAGCTCCCCATTAGAAGCACATGGGTGTGCCTCTAGTCTTCCTGGGGTCCTGAACATAGAAATACAATACAGACATACAATAAGAAAGTACAGGCACATTAAGATATCAAATAAGTCAAGCAAGCTAAGCAGATACACAAATGTGAGGAATTAAAGATGAAGTAGTAACAAACGTAGCAGTACAACTAAGCATAAAAACAAGGAGAGAAAGACCCTTAACAGATATAAAGTGGTACTACAGCAAGCAGACTAAACAGATAAAGGAATGACAGACTTTGTGGATATTAAAATAACAACAAACAAACACACATACATGTAGGGGTAAGTGCTTATCCTGTTATTTGCAAGATATTTCTTTGTATGCTTTTTAAAAGTTAGTATGCTTTTTAACGTTTCTACAGGTTAGAACAAAACAAAATAAACTCCATTCCCAATAAGATATCGGCTAACGTAAACACACAGTACAGCTGAGTGAATGAAGTGAAACAAAATGACAACTCAACCTGATTATCAGGCTGCCAACCATCATCGGGTTTTGGTTCAAATATTGCTGAATCTTGATAAGTCAAGTCAATTTTATTTGTATAGCCCAATTTCACAAATTTGCCTCGAGGCTTTACAATCTGTACAGCATATGATACCCTCGAGTCAGATAAGGAATCCCAGCCCCCCCCACCCCAAAAAAAAACCTCAGACTCTACAGCAAAGACAGACATACCTCATGTGGGAAAAAAACTCAACTTTGGCAGAAAATTCTGTGTTCATGTACGACGCCATCACTCATAGTAAGAAGTTAATTGAGAAAAAAAGGATTTTTTTTTAAAGACGCTGCATTTCACATTAACTTGACAAATTCTGCCACACTGGACACATTAAGTACAGACTGCTCAGTGAAATTAAAGGTCCAGTGTCATGACTGATTTGTGTCATGCAACATTAAGTATATTGAACTCCTATTTGAGAAACACACGTTATACCAAAAGGTATTGATTTCAGTATTTAGTGTTATAGCTGAGTTACTGCAGACTGTTTATCTACCGATGCCTTAATTCTGTATAGTTCAAGAAAACAACCATATACCTCCCCCTCTGTTCTGCTGTCAGATTTTGTGATGCAGGGCATATTTCAAGGTTCAGTCTTCATCAGCGTCTGCGATGCTTGCCAACATAATATGGTCTTAAAAGTCACCTGTATCAAAGATCTGCCTCTGATTGCCAGTGTCTCACAGACTTTCTGAAGTCAGAAAAGGGTTTTGCACAGAATAACCATATTACAATTTGCCTCATGCATATCAAGTAGGTCGGAGTATTTGGCACCTAAGCTTACCGTAGAGGTTAGCAGATTTTTTTTTTTTTCTATTTCAGCCCGGCCTGTCTCCACTGAGCTTAGCTAAATCCCTTGTAATTCTGTAGAAACAATACTGAAAGCAAGCACAGGTTGCAGTCTGGAGGAAAGGCTGAGGTTAGAAAAGTGTTGGTGAGCTCCACGCGCACGCGCACATGCCAGTTTTATTCCTGCCTACCTGTCATGTTTATAGTGTCTCAGTTTGGCTTTTTAAGCTTGTGAATACAGTTCCTCACCTTGGAGCAGGTTGTTTAGTGTTTATAGAACAAAGCCCTCCTCCAGTCATGTTTGCACACAGGTGGGGGAACTACCCTATTGGTCTCATAATTAAGGTAATATATCTGAACTGCTAACAGTGGAAGACAAAAGACAGGTAGAGTGAATGATAGAATGACTCCCCTCCCTGTATGCATTGTTAGCACTTAGTATCCAGGGAGGCAGGGATTAATAGAGTAATTAAACCTCTTTTCGTTTGAGGTAGATTTAAGACTTGATTCACATGAGGGTGGTTTGTTTATTCAGGACGTGATTTGACTTCTGAATACTGAGTGGGGTTTGGTGCTAATTTGTTTTGTGCTTACATTTTTCAACGCATAGAACAGATGCTTGTAACATATTTGGAGCACTTTAAAGTGATATTCCCTCTCTCTTCACTTCCCTGTTAACTGTGCTAAGTGTTAATGTCTCATTAGCAGTGGTGTCCTCGCCAAGGTCCTCAACATTTCCCTGGCTAATAAACATCCTGCTAGTCTTAATTATTAAGTCATCTCCAGTTTATATTAGTGAGTGACTGCCATCTTGTTCCTGCCAGTGTCGGGTCTGAATCTGGAGCTGAAATGGTTGTAGAAGTGGGTGTCTTTGAAGGACCTTGCTGTATTGCTTTGGCTGTTGAACATGCCACATTTGCTCTCTGAAAGCAGTCTGCCAGATGAGCCACATCCTTTGTTGAAAGCCCAGGACTTACTAAGTGTGTGTGGGTGTGTGTGTGTGTGCGCACAAAGCCGTCCTCTACAATTATGTTGTTATTCCTAAGTATGAAATATTAGCTGCTGTACGTGCTCACACACACACTCCGTCCCTCTTGCCGACTATGATGTTATTGCTGAAGATGAAATATTAGCTCTCTTCACCTTGGAAATGATCTTAACTGTTGAACGTAACATCCATCAATGAGCAAGCAGCATAGACAGGCGCTGAGCTAATCAGTGCCTGCGTGACTAATTACCATCTCAGAAATGAGATGATATGAAATGGCAGGAGTCTGAGCCCCTATCTGGTCGTACACCAACCCATGCAATTAAATGACTTGATTGACCCTTTGTTTTAATAATGCAGGCTGAGACCGAGATGGCTGGTTAGACAAGCCTGTTATCATGGGCACTCTCTGATGGGAGGACATGGGGTGTTTAATTTCTAATGGATGAATAAAATGCAGGTGCAGAAAACTAAATCTCTATTTTAGTGCTTGTTTTGCTCCCTTCCTTCCTTCTTGTAGTCCACATTGTGGCTTTGCTAACTGCACTCACATCCTCACACTTTCCCTTGAGCTTATTCTCCTTTCGCCTCGTTTTACGCTCATGTTTTTCTTTCCCTCCCTCTTCTATGTCCAGGGTGCTAACTCAAAGCCCGTGGTGTCCTTCATTGCGGGGCTAACGGCTCCTCCCGGCCGTAGGATGGGCCACGCCGGCGCCATCATCGCTGGTGGAAAGGGTGGAGCCAAAGAGAAGATTGCAGCCCTCCAGTCTGCTGGAGTTGTAGTCAGCATGTCCCCTGCCCAGCTGGGCAGCACTATGTTCAAGGTGAGTCTTTTGTTCCAGCAAGATATTATTGTATACACAGGCTAAAAGAATAGTAATCATGAACAGTGGTAACAAAGTACATTTACTTAAGTACAATTTGGAGGTGCTTGTTCTTTACTTGAGTATTTCTATTTCCTGCTACTTTATACCTCTACTCCACTAACTTTTAGAGGGGAATATTGTACTTATTAATCTATTACAATTATCTGACAGCGGTACTGTAGTTACTAGTTACTTTGAATATTTACTTACTTTAACTTAAGCAACCATGTTGAATGCAGGACTTTTACTTGTTGTGGTATTACTACTTTTACTTATGCTAAAGATGTGAGTCGTTAATGTGAAAATTGTACTGTTCTGTTTGTGTTACTATCATTAATGATGGAAAAAAAACCAAATTCGTTTATGATCCAGTTTCACCGCAAATATCCACACTTCTCTTAAGCCCTTTTCGGACACACAAATGATGCGTGATGTGATGGCGATTTTACATGTTGGTCCCATGTCTGAATCAACACCCAAGTCACTTGTACGTAAAAGTCTTGACGGTAATTTTACTACCTTGGACCTAGTAACATTTCTATTAATACCTCATTTTCCCTCTGCTAATGGTTCTGTTATATCTGAATTAAATCTTAGCAAACATTTATAAATCCATTACTTAGCATTACTAACAGATGAAGACAAAGACAGCAAAAACCTACAATATTCAAATGTCACATTTTGTGTTTTGCATTCCCATCATTACATACACACGCTTTAAATGCTTTATGTTTTACTCACTGTTAAAACATAATCCCAAATATATTAGGCTCAGATGTTCCCCTTGTTGTCATTGTTTTCGGCCTCATCCGTGAATCTCATCTTATCTCTTCTGACTTTGTCTTTTTCTTCACCTTCAAAATAATTAGAAATATAAATACGTACACAAAAAGTTTCTGAACTTAATAACAAATATAAATTCATGTTTTACTCAGAACTGCTGAAATTGATACAACAATCTTATTCAAATAAACTAAACAAATACTAAGGTCATGCTTTCATTATATAGCTGAATAAGCAAGCTAATTAGAGCTCACATTCAGCATTACTAATTCGGAGGTAATTAGCTAACAAAATATCTTGTGATGCTGGTCACTTGTAACGCCATCTTTCATCACCGAGCAGTTACAAATTTGAGAAGGTTTACTGGGAACAGGAATTAAACATTTTTTAGGGGGGAGCAGCAAGGTTGAAGTTGAACTTTTAATATGCCCTAAAAAAAAGGCAGAAGACAAGGGCAGAAATTAATAAACGCGTGTTGACAGCGTGTTGAGTTGGCTCCGCTGCCCCTTTTTCTTTCAATTTATCTGTAGGGAAGCACTGTTAACAAGATGTATAAAAAGTGAAAGCATGTATTACAGCCATTCATCATCTTATACTTTCATTACCACTGCTGGCACTACAGCACGCGGATATAGATTTATACGGGGGTTCCCCCCCCCCAAAGTTTAATTCATAATCATTGTGTGTAATGATGAAAAACGTGCGATGTGGTTGCTCATTTTGCTGCACGCTGTGTTCATACATCTCTGTTCATTTCATTGACCGCCGTAATCGAAGTAATAACACGTAAGAGAAGCAAGTAGACATAATGATTTGGGTGTGGGCTGGAACAATGACGAGCTGCTCCGGATGGTGGAGAGCGTCTCTGCCGTCACCGACCTGCATGAGCCCCCGACACGAGTGGTGAAAACTTGTATCTGCAAAAGTGGATGCATGCGTCATCGTATTTAATCAGAGGTTTATGAATTATACATGCAGCTACAGTGGATCGTTTTTGGTAAAAACATAATCTGAACAACATGACCTCCTTGTCTAGACTGTACATTCATTCATTTGTTCGTGTTCCAAGTCGCTGTTTGCTGTGTGCATCCACAATAATAACTGCAGGTTCCTGCATCCTCAAATGTATATTTGTATAACACAAATATACATGTATATATGTACAACACTGCTTTTGTCCTCAAAGTTGGAACAAAAAAGTCAAAGCACATCCTCGCACACTATTCATCATAATAATAATTACAGATGCACTCTGCCAACTCAGTTTTAGTGTAAACAGGATGCAGCATACTAGTATTGCTACCACTGTCTCTGTTGAAATTATAATATTTTCACTTGCAGTATGTGTTCATGAATATAGCAGCCCAGATAATATTTTTGCCTCAGATTTAGTTTTTTCTTAACCCAAACAAAGTGTTGTCTAATGCACACCTGGTAGACGGGTACATAGGAAAATATAGTCATTAAAACAAAAAATCACACTGTCAACACTGAGTTTCTTAGAAATACAACATTTCAGTCATGGACCTTGGGTGCAGGAAAATGCAAAATAAGTGATTTTCATCAAAAAGAAAAGTCCCATAATAAAAGCATCAGTTAGGGGATAGGAGGAGGAGGAAGATCAGACAACAAACCATTTCATGTCTCACATCTAAACTGGAAATATCTTCATGCAGTTAAATGCTTTAAAGTTTAAGGTTTCATTTGTATTCTGTGGATCTTGACATATACTGTATTGTTTCTCATTTGAAGTCTTTCAAATATGCTTTTATCACTTACTGAGGAAGTCTCAGGTGTCTCAGGTATTTATCTCCCACTTTGATTGGTTGTTTCAGCCTGTGGCTGTAGTGTAAAGACATTGTCCATAACTGAAACTTTGTATTTTTAATAAGCTCAGTGTTGACATTGTGCAAAATGCCAACTGCTTCTTTTTCACATTTTTTCTTTTGTTTGTATTTTAGCTTCACTATCTATGATTAGTTATTTGTATTCACATGTATTTCTTTATAGGCTCTTATTAAGTTAAAGCCCCTGAAAAATTGGTTTAAAAAATTACATTTTTCTTTATAATATTAAATATTCGTGACTAATTTAAACACTGTTCAACAAAACATCCTTAGTCATCAGATTCCTATTCCAATGTTGCTGACCTCTGATTGGTGCATAGAAGTATTGTATTGTGCATAGAAGCCCTGCCCACTTCAAACCAGTGAGAAAAGTAAGGACAAAAACTGAGTGAAACAACCCAAACTGTTCTCACTTTGGCAGAGAAATTTGTGTTCATGTAGGACACACACTGCTCACAGTAATATATCTATTGAGAAAATATTTAACAATTAAAAATGACATACAGCATGTTGAAACAAAATTAGATATGCTTGCATATCCAAAGGAATTTACAGTGCCACTGGTGCAAGGACAAGATATCAGAAAACTTGTTTATCGGCGAAGGACCTAATTCATATGCAAGGTAGAATAATTATGAGCTTTTACTTGTTTACAAAATATCTGGAGCTCATAATCAAAACAGCAGATAGTATTATCCTATCCCGATCAATATGCACAGTGCAGCCTGCAGGCACATACAGATGTGTGCAGACAAACGGAAGCAAACGCATTTAATCTCAAGTTTTTGTTTGCGTAATGAATTCAAAACTCAAAAGTTGAAGGCAGCGCACAGACCGTGTTTACGATGCCTGCACTCCTTATACACCTGTTGTCATTGCTAGCTTGTAAATGTCTTGCTCTTCTTCCACGTCATGTTTTCCTCCGCTCTCCTCCGTTTCAATCCAGATGTATTTTCACCTGTCCTTTTTGAGTGCCAACTTCTACTTTCCTCATTTTACTCCCCCTCTTGCTCTTGACTTGTCAAGTGTCTGAGTCTGTCTCACACAAAAAGTATTTTTTTTCTCCCCCCCTCTCTGTCACAAAGATCTCTGCTTTTACCTTTGTGCTATGATTCCTGTCTTGTACCCTTGAGTTACTGCCTGCTACCTTGGACCAACAAAGCATCTGTCTGCTTATGTCACGAATACCCTACTCCTCCTTTTGCCTTGTCACTCTTTCCATCCCATTTCCCTTTTCTTTTTTTCTGTCCTTTCATTTCCTCTACAGCTTTGTCCCTAATCACTGAACCCTTTGCCACTCCCTCTATTACCCCGACCTCATCTGTAAAGCAAAAAATCTAGTGAACAAGGCCACAGCTCTCCAGTCTACCCCTCCACCCCAAACATCTCCTCATTCATTTCATCCTTCCCAGAAAGACGAGGTTATAGAGGCAGAGGTTGCCTCTCAAGCATTTCAGAAACCTGAAAATGTTTCCTCCTCAAGGTGGCAGTAGACCTTCAGGTATCCACAAGCCACAGAGGGATGGACCAACATGTGCATGAGTACTTGTGTGTTCTGTAGACCTGATAAATGACATTTGCATTAAGCTACTTTCCCCCTGTGGAATGGAAAATTCTCAGGGAACGACATATTCTATCATCCTACGGTTTGTGTGATATTTTCCAAATTGAATATGTAAATAGCTACATCCTTTTTAATGGCTATCATAATGCTTTCACATTTGTAGTCACATGGTTGGACTGTGCCGATAAACGCAGCAACTATAACCTCGCATAAATCAGATTTTTACAGATGTGCAAGCCTCTATCAATCACAGGAAGTGAGCTGTTTTAATGTTGACAACTGGAACTTACTGACACGTACAGTGCTACATGATTTGCACTCTCCAGGAAAAACAACAGGCTCTCCAAAGCTCTACCCGCCTCTGTTTCCCCCGGCTCAACAGCAGCTCTGATACACAGGATCAAAACAGAGCTGTGTGAATTCTGCATGAATAAATCATTCACTTCTGTCTATCTCACTTCATTTCACGTTGTCTTTCCTTCTTCCTCTCTGTTGTCCATCACTGTAGGAGTTTGAGAAGAGGAAGATGTTGTAAATTGTGCGAGAAGGCACCCGACCTTTTACCCCCTGCCCCGAAATTGAGATGAACAGCCTGATTCTGGAGGTGGATATATGCCCTACAGTATCTGTAAACCCTGATTATTTCAGCTTCAAAACGCACATCCAGTGTTTATATTGTAATTTCTGCCATGAACTTGTACCTTGCACATAACAAAAGAATAAAACATAGTGTCTTAATGGCATCCTAAATAACTCATTGTACACAATGTAAAGCTTTATAGATGTTTTTTTTTTTCTTCCTCCACACAATGTCGACAGCTGAAGGAAGGATGCCATGGTAACCTTGGTGATCTGTTTTGTTCTGTTATACTCCTGCTGTAATACGTATTCCATCACTCAATTCACTGGCTGTCCACCTGAATAAGAAATATTTCTCATATCATTTTCCTGCTGTGTTGTTTCTGTACTTTCACACGGTAGTTGATCAAACGTGGTCTCATTATGTATGATATAAAAGGTGTCACATGTTAAGTAGGCATGATGTTTGTGTGCTTTTCAGCACAACCTGTGCTGTTATTTATTGTATGTGCAGAACCAATTGCCTAGAGAGGAGTTAAGATGAAGGTGCTTTCATACCATAGATCTTAATATTGTTGACATGTAAAATCATCGCACTTGGTTTTCGTCATGCCTCTACGCTGTTAAGAGTATTAAGGAAGAGCAGAAACTATTAATAGAGTACTCGATCAAAGATTAATTGGCAGCAAATTTGAAAAGTCGATAATTAATTTTAAAGCCACACCAGCATTTAAAATGGGGAAATTTTGCAGAGATTCAACTGAAATGAAAACATTTGGTGACTGAGAGCTGCAGCATCCAAAATGGAGGAAGCGATTATAGCTCATTGGCTGTGTTGCACCATCCATTTTTATTTAACCACCTCGGTTAGAGTATAAACTGCTCCACAAAAGTGGAAGCGTTGGCAGTTATGAGACGGGAGTCGCTGGTACAAAATTGCTCTCTTGGAAAAACATAGAAGCTTGGACAGTCATTGTGACTGAGTGCTAGCATGTTCCCGGCTTGCTAGTGCTCGCCAGCTACAGTTGTTCATCACCAAGCTTCAAGGACTGCATATTTTTCAAAGACACACAGGTGATTTTTGCTGTGCCACTTATTGGTGTGACCAGACCTTTAGTCAATTGTTTCAGTTTCTCAAATGTAAAGAAGATTTTCTTTGTTTTCTGTGATTGGAAACAGAATATCTTAAATGTTGGACTTTTTTTGGACAAAACAAATAATTTGATGATGTTAACTTGGGCTCCAGGAAACTGTGATGAGCCCTTTTCAGTACTTTCTGACGTTTTATAGACCAATCGGTTAATCTAGAAAATATAGGCAGATAATAGGAAAAAAATTTAAACTTCATAATTTGTTTTGTATATTTTATCAAGTTTCACAGTTGAAACACCTTTTCAGGTAAAGTGTAGGTACTGTTCTTAATGCTTTATTTTAAGTTTCACGTGTAGAGAAATAAACAGAAAATTGGAACTGACATCTCAGGTTGCAAACATGCAGTCTGTGAATATTCAGAGTAAAGTTTAGCCTCTAATTAAGACAAACCACCTAGTTCCATGGAGAAGCTGCAGTATAGGTTAAATTAACCTCATTACTGTACACGATGTGAGTGGAGGAAAATGAAAGGGGAAGATAAGGGTACAGATGATTCTGTTCCTGCTGAATCTTTTTAAATAAACACACTAGGAACAAAAGTGTTCAGTGAAGCATATAATGCCCTACACTGGACATCTCTACAGTCTATTCTTATCTGCTCCACAGCAGTCAGCCAAGGCAGATTATTCTGTGTACACATTGTCAACAATTACTTTTTAATCTGCATTAGTGAATTAACATAATGACTGACAGTGGAACAGAAAGCTTATTTGTTTAGAGGCTCAGAAGTTGCCAAGCTGTAGTCTGCTTTGGTTTGACTCCTATATAAGATGTAAAGGAGGCCAAAGGTTGCTTTCTGGTGGTGTTCAGCTGCAGTTTTATGACTTCATGCAACTTAAATGCAATAAGTTGCAGGTTCAAAATTAAACTTTTAACTGTGTCACCAAACTCATCCTGAAAAATTTAAAATGAAAAACAGTTTTCATTGGGTGTGATGCTACAGGCTGCACTAAAATGAAGCTGGTTTAAAGCTGCACCATGTGAAGCCAGCCACAAAAGTGAATAATTTAGTGTCTTCATCTAACCATGAGCCACACAAAACAAGACATTTTAAGATTAAGATTACTTTTTGAGCAGAAGAAAGCACATTTAAACTGTGACTTATCACGTTGTTGATGAAATTAGTATCCTACAGTAGGTGATAAGACAATTTTTGATGTTATTTGCCAAAATGTCTTAAATGCAGCACTTATCAATATTTGGAAATATTGGAAATATCCTATGATGAATGGACAGTACTAGAAATACACAGTGCCAATTTAATACTTAATATCATTAAGCAGTTGAGTGCAATTAAGTGTTCTCAAAAAAGTCAGCTTGCGATTTTTGCATGTCCACAATGCAATGTTAAGATAATGGAGGAGGAGCTACACACACGTGCAGAACATTCAAAGAACCATTGGGAAACATCTTGAATCACTACCTGTAAGTACAGCCTGAAAAGTACATTGATTTCTTGTATATTAACTGCAAACGGAGACATTATGAAAATTAATGTGTAATACTTAGTGTATACAATTAGTATGTACTATGACATTGGCACGCATATGGGATAGATGGTAGGAATGGGAAAGATTCCCATGTTAATGCTAGTGTTCAATTCAAGACGGTTGTGTGATTGCAGAGTTGGTCATGTGAGGGTTACAAAAGCTGTGCATTAACAATACCGCATCAAGTCCATTAAATTTTAGTATAATAATTTTTTGTTTGACTGACATGACATATCCATATTTGTATCAGGCACTTTTGTATTATCAAGCACAGAAAAATCCCAGTCAAAATTCCGACCTGGATGACACACGCTGCTAACAATTGGGAAATGGGTAATTATAGTATCTCGACTACGATATGAACGTGGCACCAGGGTCAATGGGATTATACAAAAACTTGGATTAGGTAGGCAAAGCATGACAATTAGGCAATAGGATATTGATGGAAATACATGAGGAATGTTTTATGGAAGAACATGTGAGATCAAGCTCACTGCTTCATTTAGTAAGAACCTACCACCAAATACTTGAACGTTCACCTTAAAAAGAACAAAGTTTGTGGATACCTTTTAAGGTGTGTGTACAATGAAATTGTTCTGGAGTTCAGTGCACTATGAGTTATCTATGAAAGTTGTTTGTGGAACAAAAGTCACATTACAACTTTCAACCTAAGAGTTCACTAACAAAGCAGCATGGACGACAGGTGCATTCAGGTTTGGTGTCATCCTTTTGGCCAAAAGAACTGGAGACCTTGATTGGACAATTTATTCTCTCAGACCGAAGAGTTAACTGTATTTTTAAACCTGTGAACGGCTGACTGAGACCCACCCACAGACCTACAGCAAAGACCTCATTACCAAGAGAGTGCACACTTCAGACGAGTCAATCGTCTGAGTTGAAGAAACAAGAATATTCCTCGGAGCAGACGGCGGTCCTAATGAACTCAACGGGCTACTCTGCAAGTGCCCTTGCTCACACTGCAACACCTTATGACTAATGTATGTGAGGAGAAGTTGAACAGTGCCAAAGTGCCCAGCATGTAAATCAGTCATTTAATTAAATGATTGCTAATGAAACAGACAAGACAAATCTTATGTTAAGAGGGTTTTTTCCCCCTAAATCTCCACACTGTGTTCAGGGATGAGCAGGAACTAACATGCTGTGTACGGCAGGTCATTAACATTGCCAGTGAAATGTGACACAGGCTGCCACCTGCCAATTTGGATTGCTGTGTTGCTGTACCAAAAAGTTGTGCGATCTGAAAGGTGCGCAGGTGCAGGTTAGATTTGCTGCCCCTGTTTGTAATTACCTGGTTTGCAGCCCTCAATGAAGTGCTCATCCATTCAATGTCACATATCGCTCTTTTTAGCCTGAAAGTGCCAGCGATCATTGTCTGATTGTTTCATTGATACCACTGATCCTACCTGATGCTGCAAAGTCTGGTTGGCACAATCTCCATTAAAGCATTGGAGAGCAGCGGTAAGGATGAGAAATAAAACCAAGGGGCTTGACAGTAGCAATTTGCATGAGGCAGTATTGTTTTAATAGAACCACTGACTTTAGATTGCTTTGGGAATTGAGGGCAAGGATGAGGACAAAGCAGCGAATGTGTAGGGATCTTGGAACAGAGCCCCATTCTTTTTTCAAATCAGCTGTGGATTGGTTTCTTCTTCAGACAGGAAAGGTTTTATTTTTCTGGCTTATGATGATAGAAAGACACAAGACGATGCTTCATACAGAGAGTGAGCCGCTCCTCTTCATAATTGACGTTTTGATAAATTAATTCACATTATTGTCTGTTCAATGATGAGCGCAAATAGAGCGGCCTTGTGTTTAGTTTTCTAAAATAATTCATAGAAATAATCTTTTGCTAGAATCTTTTGTTTTATGTTTCTTTGGAACCACTTTATAACAAGTTGTAACCAGTGCTTTATTAATGGTTAATAAATCTGCGACTGTGATGATTTATAGAACTGTTTTTAACTGTTTTAAATACTTAAAGGACATGTTTGACATTTTGGGAAATATGCTGTCCGTTAAATATAAGACTACAGCCAGCAGCCGGTTAGCCTAGCTTAGCACAAAGACTGGAAACTTGGGGAAACAGCTAGCCTGGCTCTGTCTTCAGGTAAAAAAATCCACCTACCAGCACCTCAAAAGCTCACTAATTAACTTGGTATATCTCATTTGTTTGAAAGCGAATAAGAGTATGTTGAACTAGTCCTTTAGAGGAAAACTTACAACTTAATTTAATTTTCATGGCTTCCACCATCCATTTTATTATTGTTATGATAATTTTCTACTCACCAAAGTCATTTCTGAGATGTTGGAACACTGCGGCATTACTAAAAGGAGGTACAATGGGGCTAAAAAACAAGCCAAATGTTTTGCCAGATTAGCTACCATTTTATTTGGAGGTAAAACTTAAAGCAAGTGCCATTATGCTGCTACTAACTCCTCTTTATTCCTCTTTACTTAAGTATGGTAGGTCAAAGCTGAACAAGTAAGTCGGTCTGTAAACTGTCGATATTACAGATTTGCTCATTTTCGATCTTACCTCCAAATAAAGTGGTAGCTAATCTAGCAAAACTGTCAGCTTGTTTACAACGTGCACGATCATCTGACTGTTGGACTTGTTTTTGGCGCTGAGATCTCCCAGTAGAGAAAAGGTGTGGACTTAGGAAAAGGAGGAATGAGTTTACATGGGCCGCCGTTGGTGGCCGTATAATGACTGTAATGCTGAGCTCACATGCTGGGTTATCGTGTCTGACCAGTCGGTGCTGCGGCTGCTCATCAGGTTTCCTCCCAGTGGGAATGACAGCAGCGCGGGCTAATCCCGAGGAGAGATGGGTTTTGATGTGCATGGGTGTATTTTGTGATGTGAACATGGGGGGCCTTTAGTTTGCTTGTCAGCCACAAATTGTCTTTGCAAAAATAGGAACAGGACCGTTACAGTTCCTATCGTGTGTGCAAAAACACAAAATAAGCATGAGCCTGGTTACACAGGACTACTCATACAGTTCATGTTGTAGACTTATTCTTACATGCATTAAACTGAGGTTAAAGAGGGATGAATAATAAATATAAGTTCCTCTGATCCTTTAATGTTTATTTAAATTTCAGTTTACAGTTTGTCTGCAGTCAGAGGATGGATGTATCTCTTTATGTGTCATGATTAGTAGCTCTGGGCGATACCTAAGGTCTTGAGATGCTGTAGAACATGAGGCACATTATAAAGTACATTACTTCATCAACTATAAAGAGATAAACGAAACAGCCCGGCCCTCAAAAGGGTCTGTGGAGCTTCTGTAGAAATGCTTTTTTCAACTGTGTCATGGTTTTGATAATCCACTTGTTGCTGTTTTGTGGATATTTATAGCCGAGCTCGGCCCTTTTACACCTGCTGTCCTCTTCAGAGCCCCTCTGGGCCTTCATAAACACAGTCCCACTGATGATAAATGCAGTATATTGTAACTACTATTTCACTAGAAGGATGACTGAAGAGGATGATTACTGGCAAGAGCTGCGTCAAGCCGGGAGATTCTCATGATAGATGTATTGATCTCAGCCATGGAGTTCCTCACAGCACAGGGGTAAGTTCACCTGTGTTTTTGATGAGAGGAAAACTGAGAACATTGAATTTTGCCACATAATGACTTCCTAACAGCCCAGAGTCTCATCAGGGAGGCACGTGATCTCCTCCTGCAGTTCATTCAGTCCCTTATAGCAGACTGCTGTGGAGTATCTCCTCACTGCTGCCTATCCATCATACCCCGAGTGAACACAACAGATCCAGTAATGTTACACTTAACACAATTTAAGCTTTTCTCTATGTTGTGCCTTTATTAAATTGAGTGCCACTGTAGGTAGGGGAGGGAGTCACGATGGGCAGGTTGATAGGTAGACAAAAATTCAAGGAGGAAACAGCTCCTGTATAACAACACTTTGGAAAAAGGCTGAGAGAGAATCTCCTGTGATTTAAAGGTCACAGGTTTGATGCCAACAAAAGGAAGAAAACTGGAGCACTTTCATTGGTCTTAAAGCCTACAGGGAGTCATATAACGCCCCAGCTTCCTGGTGAAGTATACCTGAGTAATAACTGACGCAGCAGTCTGGACTGTGGTAAAATGTGATTTGCTCGTGAATGGTGTGTGTGTGTGTGTGTCTCGGGGTGAAATGGAAAAAAATTCTATACTGTATATGGCAGTTTGTTGCTCCAAAAATTCAAATAATTTGATAAAGCAGAGTTGTTCCCCCCCTTATTCCAGTCTGTCACTCTCAAAGCAACTGGCCTGAGGTCTGAGACCCCCAGATTCACTGTGTGGCAATTGGTTTGTGGTAATTTAATGAATAATTTAATGAATTGTAACCGCTGGCCTTAAGGTGTGTCCTGCTTTTTTATCTGGTCTTGAAGCTCTGTGTCAGAATCTAGTTTTTAAGGAATAGTTTGGCATTTTTAGAAATGCACTTTTTTTCTTTCTTGCAGAGAGTTAAATAAGGAATTTGACTCCGGTTCTAGTGGCTCTCAATGTACACACAGTTCCAAAAACAATGTTCAGGACACATGGACATACAGCCAAAACAAGGACAACAAAGTTCAGTCAGACAACTCACGTTTGAAATGTTTATTATAGCAGCAGAACATTGTTAGAGTTTGGCGTCTAGGCTCCGACCTCATCACTCCCCGCAGAGATGTTTACATAGACACATTGGGGAGTGATGAGCAAATACCTTAAACCCCCAGGGCAGCAGTGGCATTGACAGGCAGAGATGGGAAGTTTTGCAGGTTAAATAGACCGCCAAATTGGGAGGGTGTGTTTGGTAGATGGTTGTGGAGAGTGAGGCATGTCATGTGTGTATAGCAGTACAGACTTTTATTATTTCAGCTCATATTTTTCTTACATGGTAAATATCCATAAATTATTTTTTTATTGTTTAATCAAATTACCACACAGCAAACCTGGGACCATGTAATATTCTGAAAAAAATAAATAATGTACAAAATGATTAATGGTGGCCCAGCAGCTCATTTTAGCAGGTTATTGCATTACACAGCTGTTATTGTGACATGTTATTCTTAAACCTTCTTTAAACTTGCTGCAGCCATGCACCACCTAAACCTCTTTGAAGTCCACTGGAATCAAACATCAGCCAAAGGTGACATTGCTTTTTATTTGCAAAATTCGGATTTCACCAGCTTAAGTCAGTGCCTTTTGATTTTGTTCTTGTTTTTATCTCACTTATGACAACTTTCTCCCTATATTCAGACTGGTTTTGTAAGTCCTAACCTTTGACTCACAGCTCACTGTGCTGAAAATGACAGCTTTGGATTTGGAGTTATCTTGGGAAAGTCAGCTGAGCGTGTTTGTTCTTTTCCAGCTATGCCCTGCTTAACATTCATGGCACAGTTGCACACATGCACACCCGGGAGCAGCTCAGTACAGCCGCAGTCTTCAGCTGTTGACCACTGAGCGGCTCCAGTGGAGCAACCGAGTTAAGTTTCTTACTCAACGGCACCTGGACAAAAGTGGTAACAAGCCCTCCAAGGCCTGACATGACCCTCGCCTGGTTACTTTCATTTGACGTAGCTACTTGTAAAATAAATATACATAAATACTTGAGGGAAGGAGAGTGAACATTCTCCACCACAAAAAATGAAACGCAAAATGAATATTAATATAATTTAAAATTCTTGTAGAGGGTAGATTGGCTGTTCTTGATTTTCTTGACCCTAGAAAACCACCACATAGTCTCTCTCAAGCATGTCTGTTTATTTATCTTCTTTTCCTTTGCTCTGCATATCTGCCACGCTGGTACTGTCCCTGAGGTTTTGAGCCAAATTCTTCACAACAGCAACTGCAATAATCATCTCTATGGTAACTCACTGAAAATGCTTTGCTGCATTCCAAGCAGAGAGGACAACAAGAGAGTACAGGAGGGGAAGAGCAAGCTATTTTTTTTTTTTTTTCATTTTCAGCTGTTTTCCAGCCATCAGTTTTTCATCCATGTTTTAAGTCCATCAATCACACTCACTTAAGAATCCCCAGATCACATCAAAAATGGAATTGGGTGAATGCTATTTTTCCTGCCAAGCCTGCTCTATAAATAAAAAAAAATCAAGTTGTGCTGTCAAAAATAATTCATTCCAATAACACTGTCCAACTTCTCCATGTCTGAAAGGATGGGAAGTGCTGCTTGTCTTCCATGCCAGCCTGTATTTATCAATAGCAGTTAGGGGAAAAGTACATGTTCTGGTTTGAAGTGGATGTGCTGTCATGTTTTAGGACATTTGCCTCATAAATATCTCACACTCACCATCAATCAGCGAGCTAGCTGTAGTCAGTTTTACATTCTGGTCTGTTGTTGAGATATAGGACTGTAAGTGGTTGTGCTGGAGTCACAGATGAATAATCTATGTGTCCACTAAATTCTGCTTTCATCCAGCTGGGAAATGAATACCAAACCAGCAGTGCTCAGCGAGGTGTGGGACTGAAATCCCTGGCTCTTTACTTTTATCTTTTGGTGCAAATATTTGTCTCATGAATTTCTCTGCCGACTGTTCCCAAAGATATTATATCCCCAAGATAGAGAACAGGTTCTCCTCGACATTTATTTAAATCTTTATTATCTGTTCAACCTCTCCTTAAAGCTCTTAGCTCTGGGAGTATTGCATTCATATATGTTTGCTGTTGGAATATGTACATAGGGTTTTGGTGCTTTCTCCCGGTGAGAAATGTATTCGTCTGCGAGGAGGACAGCCTGTGTTATGTGTTGGTTCAACCTCTAAATGTATCACTCTGCTAAGACTAATTAGTGCTGCAGGTCTGACTTAAAGGTCGCAGCCTGGGGATCAGTCAATAGGGCTATAGAAGCCTTGGGACATCTCTGGACAAATTTAATGAAAATGTAAGGATGGAGCAGACTAGTTTGAAGTATCCAGGTGCTTGCAATGTGTGTGTGTTAAAGTGGCTGGGGTTAGATACTGTCTGGGTAGGTAAGGGTTTCCTCAGTGTATTATGTATGTATTATTTCAAATCTATGGAAGTATCTAACCTCTGTCGCTTGTCCGAGTATGTTTTTCTCTTGTATGCTCAGCATCCAAACAGGGATTATGTTAGCGAACGAAAGAACAGAACTGATATTTTGCCAGGGACATGCAACTTAAGTCTTAGTCTTTTCACAAGGTTTACTTTTTAAAACCAGTCAGTCGGACAATGTTTTCAACCAACTTACTGAGGTAGAGTTAATTAGCTAGCTAGCTACAGTTGATAAATTCTGTTAGTAACAGTTCACGCTAGTCATTTCAGACGGCAAAACTAATGGCAACCAACTGGAAATGATAAGCCTGCTTTTATCTACCTTTGTCTAAAATAGTTTCAAAAATGATTATGAATTTTGAGAGGCAGATCTGCTACCGTTTTCACTGTAAACTGCATATGTGACATGCAAGAATGGAAAGCAGGCGACAGGTGTAGCAACAGTACCTGAGGGGGGCAGGCCTCAGCAAACAGTCAAATTTGACTAACTATATCATATTTTTGCTTAGCATATCACAAGTTACCATCATGCCTAACTTTTTTTTTCTTTTCTTGGCAGAAATGGGCCCCTACACATATATTTTCATTAATGGGGAAATATATCACTGTCATTATTGTCTTTTCTGTATACTGTTGCAAACCTGAGGGACCTAAACATGTTTTTTCAACTTCTGCTCTGCCCATAACCTGGCACTAATATCATAATGATGTCGGAGAAAATGTTTAGCTGCTCCCAAGTCCCACAGTGGATTATTATCTCTGCACCTCTTAACACTGACATCAAAAGACGTTTCCTATTCCCCAACGTACATCTCTTGGTCTCCGAGCCTTCTTTTCTGTGTTTTCCCCACCGTTTGCTGAGAGACAACAAACTTCTCTCCCATGTAACAACAGTGTTGACCCAGCGTGACTCGCCAGGTGTTGAATTTTTCTGCATATTCCCCTTCTGAAATGTTGCATTTACACCACAAAAGGAAAATGCAAGCACCGCTTTCAGGCATGTTAAAAACAAAATGGGCTAATTAGGATGGCTGGCTACCACTCACACTGTGTTTTAATTTGCTTCTCACAGTGCGGAGGTTCTGTTTCACTTTACAGTTTGTTGACTGCCAATGTGTGGGAACAGACTATAATGCTGACATCGGATAGGGACATTAATAAGGATATCACTTCTGCTACCCTGGGCGCCCACATCTAAATAATGGCATTCAAATTGTACATACTGTGTTCTGCACGACACTCTGCAGGAGACTAAAGCAATTTGAAGGCAATCAGACAGTGACTAGAGAGCAGTACTCTGATTAGATAACTACTACTACCATTAAATGAGATTGGCTGTGCAACACTGGACTCATTGCTACCATTGGTTCTACTCATCCTACTATAATATGTTGACAAAATGAACAGCTAGCAACATACTGGCTTCCTCTTGTTCCCGTAGTGGAGGGGATAACAAGATGAGAAGAAGAATGTTGCAAAGAGCACATAAAATGTCTTCTGCTGAATAAATGACAGCCTGCCCTGGAAGTAACATTGAGCATCACACATACCAGCAGGCACAAACCATTAGCAGAGTGCGAAATGGAATGATGAAGACATATTTTGTGTTGTGGGACTCAAAATTATAGTTTGGGGGAGCAAGGGAGGCAAAAAAGGGAGGTAGTGGAGAGGTTTGGTGTGTGGGTGTACGGGCAATGAGCATAAATTGTGAATGAGAAAGTGTCTGAGCTGAACACTTGCATAACAACTTAGCTGAGAGAGAAATCCAGCTCGCTCGCTGAAACTAAAAGGGATGCACTCGGTTTTTTGAAAACATCTTGTCGTCTTGTTCACATTAAAGGATGAGAACTTCTCACCATGGTTATGGTTTGCACATTAAGGTTATTCATAAATTACTGAATGTTGTTATGAGTACCATCCTCTAAAGATACTGGACCATTTGAAATCTCTGATATTATATTCTTTTTTTAGGTTTACAGATCTTTATGAGGCAAATTAGCTGATTTGATTTAGCAGATTACCTGTTCTCAGCAGCAGCCTGAGGACAGGAGAAGTGCTGAAGTGTCACTTCAAACAGACTTTATCATCCAGCTAATTAACCATTAAAAGGGAACTATTGTTTCCATCACTGTGCACTGTTCATTTTTGCTGTCTTTATTTTTAATTCTGGTACAACAAAACGATTCTTTTTATACAAGTACAACTGCCGCAATTGTGGTATTATGAAGTCATGTTAGGAAATCGGAATGTGCTATTCGGCAGTAGTGTATGCCTCTGCAAGCTACCGTCAGTGTATATTTAAAACCAACAGGAGCCGATGACTTCTTTTAGTTTTGGTAAACAAAATGAAATACAGCAGGAGCTTCTGACTGCATGTGTCAATACATTACCGCTTTTAAACTCTTCAAGGGAATTAACTCTGATGAGAATAAACCAGTATCCTCAGTAAGCTGTGGTGCCTCCAGTTTGTTCTGGTGTCTTTGCTAATGTGGCTCTTGACAATACACAAAATGCTACACATATACCAGAGAGAAGTTTGAGAGGCTGACATCCACAACATCTTAGCACTTTGGGTTTGTATGGGAAAGAGTTCCTAGTACTCCGTTTCGATTCATGATAGTTCGGCCGTGAAGGAAATTGGAAACATTAAAGCTGTTTTAATTAAGTGTAAGAACTCAGTGTTCTTACAGGGATACTCCAGCGATTTAGTAATGCACTTCCATGAAGGTGGGGAAAACATATGAGAAAGATTTTTCCAAAGATTGGTCAAAATCAAAGCAGCAGAGGTAGATAGTTCTTGACTTTCAGTCCTTAGTATGGGCGAGGCTCCAAAAACACTGAATCCTCCACTTCCCATAATGCAACTTGATACCCAGCTCTTTCATTAGACCCTCCCTGCCTCATAAATGTCCACATCTTTCAGGTTTGCAGCAGCTTTCTGTTGTGAATTTGTAGTCAAAACGACATCACCAGGGTTTTCTCTCAGACTTTAGAAAGTTTCTTCTCAGCCACAGAAGATATTATACTGTTTGTTATAACTGTTTTCACCTCGTGATGATTAAACTTTACTTCACGTGTAAAATCTGTAGAGTGCCCCTTTAATTGTGAGTAAAAGCAGCCTACCTTTGTTTTTTGATATGATGCCAGTTGTCCATTCACAGTGAACTGTGTGGTATCGACTGTAGGGGGCAGCAATACTCAGCAACACTCAGCTTACCGGTTACACTGCAGAAGACCAGATGATCACGCAAAATGTTTTATTTTGAAGATACTCAAGATAGATAATCAACCAATAAATCAATTAAAAAAACAGTGAACTTTGTTAAAGTAATCAAAATAATTTAAAAGAAGCATGACAGAAAGCTCGAAGACTCGTCCAGACCACTCGAGCACAGTCTACAATGTGATATTGTGTTTCATCATCAAATATAACCAATCAGTCAATCAATCAACCTTTTGGTCAATCAATCAATCTATTAATTAGCATTAATAAAGCAAATAACCTCTCTAATCTCACCCAAGTAACATTGGATGAACTGAATTACATGCGCTGTGTT
This sequence comes from Maccullochella peelii, assembly GCA_002120245.1. Taxonomy (NCBI): domain Eukaryota; kingdom Metazoa; phylum Chordata; class Actinopteri; order Centrarchiformes; family Percichthyidae; genus Maccullochella; species Maccullochella peelii. The sequence continues at coordinate 100,203 of LKNJ01002039.1, forward strand.
GCAACAATATGATTGATGGTGCACATATCACAGAAACATTTAGATAAATGGTCAGGTGAGACAAAACATATCTTCATCTTACAGAATAATGTTTGGATAAATGAAAACAAACAGCACAACACACAACATGTCAGCTCAACGACAAGCATTCCAGCGAGTCAGACAGCACAGAAAGCACATGCTTCCTGCTGGGCCAATTTAAATCACTTTGACATGGAATACCTGCCAGAGACTAAACTTCCCCACTGAAACAGATATCATTCAGCTGGCTGCAGCACAACTACTCATGCATGTAGGGCGTCCGCTGAAATGTCTTTATCTGTTCCCTTACCTGTCCTGTCACAGGGCGTTTTAATATAGCAAGTAATCAGTTTAAGTGCCTTCAACGGCATAGGAAATCAAACTAAAAACTCTCTGTAACATTCAGTATGTACTTCATATTGATTTTCCATCCCCTGCTTATGAATATAGCGCAGGTACCACTATTTTTATTTCTGTCTTTCAGCCTAAAGAAGCCTTGGCCCCTTTTCATAGGAATATATGTATTATTATGTTGAGCTAATACTAATAAAATTTGACTAACGGTCACACTAGATGATCTGAGGCAGTTAAGTAGCAAAACTTGGCACATTATTCATAACTTACTGCGTGATTGCATACGATTTCAGCAGGGTTATTTAAGGTTAAGGTTGCCATGAAGCTTTAAATGGCACTGCGAGACAGTCTGATGATCTACAGCATACATTTTTATTCTGTTTCTGTTTTGCAGCTGGTAGAGCGTGTCCTCTTTTTTCTTTGCAACTATACATACACTTAGTTTCTTCTTCTTTACAAGCTTTGCCCTTTGGCTGGTACATAAGTGCTGCTGGAGAAATGCTTACTCTTAAATCATTTAGCACGTTTTATGGATCAATGATCCACCAACTTTGGAGAAACGACGCCTAGTGGATTGATGTTTCCCAGAGCAACACTCACTGAGTAAATATATCTGCATTCATTGAGCTGCACTGCTCAATCACACTGCTTTGGCTGCAGCACTACAAGATAGCTTGCACCCAGAGGGAGATACTGGCAGACTCTGTAAGGCGTCTTGCTGACTGCTCAAGTGCCTTTATCTGTGCATTTCCTAATGGCATAGTGCTTGCACAGACTTTTATGTTAAAAAAGAGATAATGTTCAAAGTGATTTTCTTTCCCTCATGACTTAATTAGTGATAATTACGCCACAGAAGTGAATGTTTTCAAACTTGACTCTTTTTATTCTTTTAGGTTTGCTATGACTGAAAACTTCATAAAATTGATTCCAGCTCTGTGAAACCGCTTTGTATTTGAATCTTTTGGCATCTTTCAGCGCTGTCATTAGCAGGTAGTCTTTCAACCTTTTGTACTGTGGTTCTTGTTGGTTTTGATACGCCTGCCAATTAGTCCAAATATGGACATGATGTAATCACCTTTAAGTATTTTGTCTGATGCCATTTGAAAAGAATAAATCCAAGTGTAGTAATCATTCTGCTGTACTTTAAGCTCATAGGAAAGATCAGTGCTTCACCTGCCGCGCTCGCTAAGATTAGATGACCTCTAGACTTCTACTGTATATCCTCTGCTGTCATTTGACAAGTAATCAATGGGTCCTCGTGAGGACAAAAACAATCCCAGTAGACCATTATAATGTATACATACAGTACTTTCACTTGTTTAATAGCTTGACTTGTTCCACGGTCCCTGCCAAAAAGGGGTGATGCCATCTGTTTTAAATTAGCACTGGCCAGGAAGGAAGCATTTGACAGTGTTGTTTAAATCAATCAGAGGGAGATGGAAGGGATCTCATTATGGTTATGCTGATCCTGGGAATCAATCATGACCCAGCAGATGTTTCCAAAAACATTTTTAGTTTTCATTTTGGCCCTGCCATCCTTAACATCCGTCAGCTTTCCAACATCCTCTAAAAAACAGGAATAAGACAACTTGTTCTTTATTTTCCTCTCTGACCTCTGAAAATGCATCAAAGTTTCTCAAAAGTAAATGACTGTGAACCTGCTCCTTCCTGTCATTAAACAACATTTCAAATGTGTCCCTTTTGTGAATCATAATATAAATATGAAAACATCCTCTCAATGAGATGCTGTCCTGTGAACCCTACGCTTCAGTTTACTTGCTGTACATAATCAGCATCTACTGTTTACAACTTGAGCTGTCAAAAAATGTAATTAATTATATGGTGGCAAGACAAAGTTTAGTGCCAATGTTGCTGTTTATAGTGTATGGCCATATGGTGTGTGTGTGTGTGTGTGTGTGTGTGTGTGTGTGTGTGTGTGCGTGTGTGTGTGTGTGTGTGTCGAGCACCCATGCATATGGATTTGTCTGTGCTCACAGTGGCTGACTGTGTTTCTAAAAGTAGGGAATAACAACTCTATAGCTCTCGTGCAGTTTGAAACCTGCAGCACAGTCTGTCCACGAACTGGGGGAGGACAAAATAACAGAAACACCTCACCATATAATGCAATTCAAAGCAACAACAGCAAAAATAATGGGCTTAAAAATAGAGGCTACAGAGCTGAATCAATGCAGTGTCGACAAAAACAGCAACAAAATGCTTAAAAATGAGATGCTTTTTGGATCATATAACAGCCATATAACCACAAGTAACCACTTTTCAGAGGATTTGGTGCCACGTTTGAATTTTGAACAAGTGACAGCTCTATTGTATGGTGTAGTTCATTTCAAGCATACTGAACCCTTAGGGCGATAGCTTGACATTATGGTCAACAGCCAGCAGCCGATTAGTTTAGCTTAGTATAAAGAAGACATAAAGAAGCAAGGGGAAACAGCTCCAGGAAATCACTGCTCCCTGCCAAGAAATAGTCTGGCGACCCCCCGTAAAATAACAACTTGTCAGTTTTACACTTTGGTCTTTGTACAAAAATGAGATATAACGTGTTAATTAGTGACCTTTAGAGGTGCTGCAAGGCATTTCTTTTCTTTTTTTTTTACTGTTGGACAGAGCCAGGCTAGCAGTTTCCAGTTTTTATGCAACGCTAAGCTAATTAGCTGCTGGCTGTAGCGTCTTATTTAAGGGCCAAATATGTGAGTGGTATCCTCTCATCGAACTTTACGATTCACACATGTGGTATTATGTCAAGGGTGCTATACTTTGCTTACATTCTATTGTCAGTTGAGTCCAAAATGCATAACACAAGATTAAACCACCCTCCTCCCAGATGCCAAAACACACACACACACACACACACACACACACATACACATCTACACAAAGGCTTTGGATAAAAAGTAATAAAAAGCCTGGCCAAAGAGGACTGTTTTGAGCCTACTCTTTAAATTGATAAGATTAGGGGCACATCTCAGGTCGTCTGGCAGACTGTTCCACGGTTTCAAGGCAAAGTGACTAAAAGCAGCTTCGCCAGATTTTGATTCCATTCTTGGAACAACAAAAACTCCCCCACCAGATGATCAGAGAGGTCTGCGGCTGATAAACAGTGAGCAAGTGTGAAATGTATTGTGGAGCCAGGTCATTCGGTGCTTTATAAACCAGAAGTGCAATCTTAAAGTATATTCAGGAGATAGGGAGTCAACGTAAAGGTCTAAGCACAGGAGTGATGTGCTCAGCGATTTGAGTTGTAGTCTGTGCAGCAGCCCCACAGCCAGTCATTTCAATAATCTAATATGCTGGAGTAAAATAAAATAAAATGAACATATTGAGCAGCAGAAAGTTTTTGAAGTTCCCATACTTAATGCTGTCATTGAAGTCAGTCAGTCACTACAACTATTGTTCTGGCATTATACACCAGGGGAGCTTTCATATTCAGAGCCCTCAACAATTCCTCGGGATTAGACTGGAGGATGTCATCTTGTGATACACTAACTTTATCAGACTGTAGCGTCCTCAGGGGAAAGGTAAACTTCACTGGCTAGAATGTGTGATCCACATGCCTGATGATTTAGTATGACAGCTGTTCTGTGGTCAATTCTTTGCTGCTACACTCTCAGAAAAATGCTTCAAAAGTTTTTCTCATGCTCCATTGGCTCAGCAACCTTTGATTGAAGTTGAAGGGCGAAAGACCACTCCTCTCTTTCAGGGGCCTTGAGGTATTTTTCAGCTCTGCGAGAGAGATGGAGTGTGGGAGAAGACTGATTTATAAGGTGCTGTTGCTACAATTAAGTTATAGCCAAAGGAAGCAGTGTGAAGCGGCATGTTTTGCACCTTACCTATACAACCTACCTTTATTCCCAACATTATTGCTCTCAATTCACAGTCTGCATAAACACGGAAACTAAAAAGTTTTTAAAGCTGCATTAATATGTTTATATTAACAATGGATCAAATGATTATGTGTAATGTGAAAAGTTTAGCTCATAGTGACAAACCCACAGAGTGGCTCCTCTCACCTCTAGTGAGCGTTTTATCCTCTTTCAGCTCATTGTTTTATTTTTACAAACTGCAACTTTACTGTTTTGGTTCAGTTTAAGCGCTCTCATCAACCTTGTTTCCAGCCTCAGCAGACAGCAGTTTTCAGTGTAAAAGCTCCGAAAAATCCTCTGTGTCCTACCTGCCCAGTCCCAAACAGAAGATGACGGCTAGCTGGTGAACATAGTGGAGCGTTTAGCAACTTAAGAGCCTGATATTACAGCTAAGAGGAGACTACTGGACTACATTTGCAGGGAATAAGAAGCACAACTCTAAATAAATGTTAGTGTCTGCGTAAACAGGCAACAGTTAGCTAACATGTTCACCACAATAACTTCATAAGGTGATATTATGTCAGTGTTTTGTTAAGAGTTTGTTGCACTGCCCCCAAGTGGCCAAAAATGCAAAAAATGCACGTTTTAAAAAAGTATTTTTTTTCCCTCAAAAAATCGGGACACAGTGTTTTCCTTTGTTGTCTTTACATCAATTTCTAAAAATGTGTCCTAGCAGGAAACTGTGCCATTACACCGTATGTTGTCTAACAAAGCCTTTGAGGAGCAGAGGAAAAGTGCTGAATTTCATCATTAAGGGCATCAAAGGTAAGTAATTTAAGTCCTCAGAGAACAGTTTTTGCTTAGGTGACACAAGTAGACATGTCTCTGTGGTATCTAATGTACCACCTGTCACTGCTGAGCCTTTCCAGCTCTTCTGTCCAGCCGTGTTGCACCCTCCTCATGAGTGCATTATCTATCATGGTTCATCCAAGGCTGGGGCGTAGACATCAACAAAATATGGCTGATAATGTCTTCATCCATTACATTGTTGGAAAAGGAATTCCTCTCTGCCATCAGAGAAATATGTAATACGCTCACATGGCTTCAGCAGTGACCGATGAAATAGCCTAATAATCCCCTGGTGGTGGGGGTGAGGGGGCGTGCAGCCAACGATGAGTTGTCAGTTAACAGCTGCAGTTAAGTGATTTAATTTTGACGAAGCAAATCCTGAGATCCAACAGCAAAAGAAAAATAGTGATGCAGATTTGATATTTTTAACAAGAAGCCCTGAAACAATTATATAAAAACCTCCTAAATTAAAGGTACTTTAATGCCTTTCATTTGCTTATTATTTAAAGCATCTACCTTTAACCTCTACACCTGAGGATGAGCTCAAACTCCCTGTACATGGGCGCTCATGCACACTACATAAACATACAAAGTGACAGTTTTCTGTATGCCAGTGGTTTTATGACCTCAGTGACAAAAATGACATTTGTGAGTTGACACTGACGACCTCAAATGATCAACATGTTCACCCCAGTGTTAATTTTGTTAGTTGTTAATATATTTTAAGTTGCTCTCAACATTTAATCACCATTTACCTCTATGCCCTCTCTACGCCTGACTGTCCTGGAAGGTGGTCCCCTCTCTGTCAGACACTTTCTGCAGTTTCTTCCATGTTTGTTTTCTAATACATTATTTCTTGCTCTTTTTTATGATGTAATATTGATGTTTTCTGTCTTCATTTATTAATTCAAAATACTGGCATTGTTAAGACCTTTGATGATATGATTAAGGGCTATACTTATACTTGATTTGATTTGACTTGCTGCAAACTAAACTGGTCATTTATTAATGATTTGGGCCAGATTCAACTTTGGTGATTATAATGTCAGCCACTTGGCCCTTCTGCATCCTCCGTCCCCTTTTTCTGTTTTGTTTGCCCTAGCAGGTGACAGGGGACACGGGCCTGAAGCTGAATAGGGTTGGTCAACAACAGGTAAACATTTTCAAACAGAAAAACAATCTGTTAGGTGTCCTCTCCAAGGTGTTTTGGTAACCCACCACACTAATAGGCTCTTTAATTCCTTTTATCTGGTACTGAGCCCTCACCTAAAACAATGTTACATTACACTTAAAGAAGGCTGGTGGTTCCATATTTTAATTATTGTCAACAAATCCTATGAAAAGACCAAAATAACAATATGTCTTTCTGTTCTTTCCGTCCATTAAATCCCACTGATAACATACAATAAATATTAAAAAACAGGTGACAAATACGTAATCTAATTTTTAAACAAAGGAGGAAATAGTGCATTTGTTGGAGACTATTTTCAGCGGTGGATTAATCGACATTTGGTGTGCAGGACAGTGTAAGTGGGTTAGACTCAAAATAAACTACAGTGCCCATGTTCATCACAATGAACGAACATGTCACCCAGTGCAACAAGTCATTGATGTGTTTGTAATAGTTTTTGGACAAAAATGGAGGTTTATGACAGAAAATTGAGCTATATATCAGCTTTGGCTATACAGACAATTCTTATTAATATGATTAATTCAGTGTTGGTTTTGATTTTTTGGGATTTGTTGACAATAATAAAACTATAGTACAATGCTAGACGTAACTTTTGAGGACATCATTGAACTGAAGACTATTTACCTGCTGCATCACATTATCTTTCATTTATTTCATTTAATTTATTAATTTAAGTAAGAAGTAATGGTGTTTTACTCCAGGGTTCCTCTGACAGGTGTTTCACTGTAACAAATAATTTGTGTTTGCGTACTTTAACCGATAAAGAGTGGTTGTACCATGTCAATAACCTTTCCATTTGATTCATGGTGTCAAAATTATATGAAAAAGTGGGTTCACTTGTCTTTGTATGTTGTTTGGTTAAGGAGTTATGAAAATCTGTGTTTTTCACCATTCGAGTGGACATCAGTTCAAGATGGCCACCAAACGAACCCATGGGACATTAGTTGACCTCAGACACATTAAATTTTTTTTTAACTAGACACCATTAGGGTCCTAAAAAACAGGTTACAAAAAAATGCCATGCCAGGAATCTATTTCTCCTGCTGGACTTAATATGTTGATGCGAGTCAGCTAGCCATTTGGCTGGTAAGTTAACGTTAATTACAAATATTTACTTCGAACAATTTTTAAACAAGATTCAGGCATATGTGGAGAAGTGATCCCCGCTGATGTGCACATTCATCTTAGTTCTTCTTTATTTGCCAAAACCACAGAATAAGAGATAAACAGCATTTAGAAAGATGGGATTTATCTGTGGCGGTATTGGGTGGACAGCTGATATAAGGATATAAGGTTGTGACAGTGTGAAACGAGTAAAGAGTGGTGGAAATGTGTTAACAGTTTGCAAAGAGGCAAAGATAATTAAACCACAAATTTACAGCACGACCATGCCAAATGTGATAGTGTGATACACTGAAATGAAGCAAATGTAATGAAGCCAAAATAACTACAGCTTTAGATAATGATTAATTTGTAGAACTGTAGGATTATGAGCGTGGTACTTTCACAATAGAACAACACTTTGGCATTAAACTGCACCCTTGCCTCTGACTTTAGCTGAATTTACCTCTGATTGACTGCATGTTACTTTTGTTGAACAGAAAGAGAAAGAGAGAGGCACAGGTGATTGAAATTCCTGTTGTTTTCTGTTCAAATAACCCATGTGACAAGATGTAATGACCGGTGGCAGTTATGTAACATTTGTCCAGACATTACACAGTTATAGCATAGGAAGGTGCACAGGTGCTAATATCTTCTACCACACTGGAATGTTATTTCTCCTTCCTCTCCAGCAATTTATTTTTGTTCTCTCGTGCTCGACGATCATTTTGTTGTGGTTGCCAAACAGTGCAGCACTGAGCACTGTGAGAGACTTTACCTACTCATTAAATTTCAAGACACCAGGCACATATAAAGAGAGGAGTTCTTTACTGCGTGTGTGTGTGTGTATGTGTTAGTGAAAGTATGTGTGCGTGTGATTCGGTACTGTATGTGTGCGGTGCATTAATGGTTTTGACATCAAGTAGAAACTATGCAGTATAAAGTAAAGAAAATATGAAGTGATGTACTGTGAAGTGATGTACTGTGCGGTACATTTAAAAGTTTAGAAAAACCTGTATGTAACCTGTATATGCAACTAATGCCACTCTTTACATTACATTACATTTATTTAGCTGACGCTTTTATCCAAAGCGAGTTACGATAAGTGCGTTCAACCATGCGGATACAACCCAAAAATTGCAAGAATCATTCAAGTACATCAACTTCATCAAACAAGCTGAACTGCTTCAAGGGCTACATTTAGAAACAATAAGAGATAGAAGAAGAGTTTTTTGTTGTTGTAGTTTTTATCGTGAGCTAAGGTGGAGATGAGTGTAGAGTCTCTGCCGTCCTGATGTCAATGGGGAGCTCGTTCCACCATTGTGGACCCAGGACTGCAAACAGTGGTGATTGTTTTTGACCGGTAGCTGGGCCCCCCGTCGTAGTGAAGCTGTAGCAAACCAGTTGGCAGTAGCAGAGCAGAGTGGACAGGCTGGGGTGTATGGTTTGACCATGTCCTGGATGTAGGAAGGGCCTGAGCCATTCGCAGAACGGTAGACAAGTACCAGTGTCTTGTTGTGACAAAATAACATTGACAATGAATAGTTAATGGAATAACTATTTATTCAAGCAAGCAGAGAATACTAAAACAGCAGAGACTTGGAACATGACCAACAAATCAGAGATAGGACGCATGATTTATGCTGGCCAGGGTAGAGCATTTGATATGGTTTGTTAAGGGAGTCATACAGGAAGATGCTTACAGAATCCTAAGTGCACATTACCAGCAGTCAGATTGTGTTTTGTCACAACATGCAATCATGAAAACAGGCACACCTCTTAAATAAAGTTAAATTTAGCTAAATTAAAGAGATGTCACTGCATTATAATGACTTCAACAGCTCGACAGGACGTCAAACTTAGTGATAATTAACTTTAATCTGAGACCTTCCCATTGACTCCCCAGCAAAAACTGTCTCAACAAAGTCTGCATGTTTGGAGTTTTCTTGAAGACAGAAGTAAGCTGGTGATTCTATGTATATCAGAGAAAACACATAAGCACATATATCCAGGAAAATACAACAACATATGTATAAATTCTAGACTAAAGTACCTGATAACTTCTCTCTATACTAGTAAATTCTCTTAATGATCTTTTCCATATTTATGGGAGTCGTTTCTTGCCTGAGCCACTTCCTGCCAGCTGCCAGTCTCCTCAGCAATTAATTTAATTCCATTTGTGTTGAAGAAGTGTTTGGGTAGGAGACTAGAGACACAACAGTAGGGAGAGGCAACGTCTTCCGACAACAGGGCCTTTGAAGTTGCCGGTGCCCTTTAAAATAATTATGAAGAGAAAGGAATGAAAACATGAAGAACATGCTGCTACAGCTCAACGACAATGTGGGTGATCTGTCTGCCTTTAATGGTTTTTAATGATATTTCAATCAAACTAAATCTCATTGGAATCTCAAAATTGCACTGGAATCATAAATACAATAAATACAGTATCTTTTAAAGTTTTGGCACCCTGTGAGACAAATGACAGTGCTTCCTCTATTGCTCAGTGCACTGCTTTAAAAGACCAGCATCTTTGTCCCTTGACTCTTAAGTAAGTAAAACAAAAGTAAGACTGAAAAGCACCTGCTGTGATGACAGTGCTGGGGGTGATAGGAGAAGGTTTGTAGTTACTAACATAGACCACAGTAGGCATATATAGTATCCATATATGTAGTCAGTAATCACCTTATTTGCTTGCACACTGCAGTAGATTGAAAAGTAATTTAACACCAGGCTGAACAACAGTTTCAAGCCTGTTTCAGCTCTGGTTCGCTGTGGTCACTGAAGTCACTGAACTATGGCAGTGCTCTTTACATGTGGAATTGTCATCTGTAACTTCTGTACCCTTTCTGATTATTATAATTACCATATGTTTAAGTTTATCCCGTAAATGTAGCTAAGCATAATAACACACAAGTGAGCATGAGTTAAAATACGGTTACATAACATAACATAACATTTGATCTAATTATGTTTAAATATATCCAATTATTTCAGACAGATTTTTTACCAAAGCAAAGAACCAATGGCTTGAGAGAACAGTTTCTAAAAGTGGCAGAAAACATCCTATTTTGAAAAATTAAGGTAAAGCAAACAAATAATAACATCCCGAAAGCTGCTATAAGGAGGAATTAAGGGAAGCTAATTGAGAAAAGCAATTTATTTAGCCGATTTAAAGTTTCATAGTGAATTTAATTACCACTCAGTGAATAATTTCCTCAAGTTTTTTCTCATTTCACACAACCAGGGCCATAATTCTCAAAGTTAAACACAGCGTCGTAGTTTTTTTTCTATCCTTAACAAAGCTCATTATCCACTGTTTTCTCCTCCTCCTCCTCCTCCTCCTCCTCCCTCTCTTCTCCTTCATCCTCTTGCTTACTTTACTTTTCTGCTCCACAGCTCATCTTGTTCACTGCAGCCAATTTAAAAGCAGCTTAATCCTGGAGAGAATACTGTTGCTGCTTCCAGTTGCACTCCTTTGATTGATGTCTGGCAAGATCTAATCTAATGCGCACTATTTATGTGATTGACATCCCACAGGTGTGTTCTTGCAAATGCTAGTGGATGCAAAATGCACAAAAGGGGGCTTTACTTTGTGCTCACCGCCTGCTTGGAAATTATAACCACATGTCAAGGCTGCAAAACTAGCAAGTGCTTCCTGATTGCTCTTGAAATCAGCTTGAAAATCAGGGGTTCTCTTGTTGTCCTCTTCTTGCTGTCTATTTTTGTTGTCTTTTTTTTAATCAAAATATTTGCAACAGCCTTGATTTGCCAAATGGATGGAACTGTGACATGAAAAAGTTGTCAAAGACAGCTCCTCTCAAAAGAAAAATAATGTATTAAGTGGGGCATGTAGGCTGAGGGTTCATTTTATAAGCAGAAATGCAGATTCAAATGGTTCTCGCGTACGACAAACCACATAACATTCACTCAATGTAAGCCACAAGATGCAGGTTTTCGTTCAATTTAGCAAGAAGCACATATCAAATGCATGTCTTACACACATCTCTTGTTTTTCTGCTTGATCTTCAAGAAACACTTTACCCAACAGCTGGGGGTTTTAAGAATAAAATTATTTATTTATGTTTTGTAAGAATAGAGTGGCGCAGTGGTGCAGTGGTTAGCACTGAGAAGTTTTCTGGAATCGAAATCGGCCTGCTGGGGCCTTTCTGCATGGAGTTTGCATGTTCTCCCTGTGTGTGGGTTAGGTTAATTGGCTACTTTCCCATAGGTGTGAATGTGAGAGCGAATGGTTGTCCGTCTCTATTGCTTGACTGGCGACCTGTCCAGGGTGTACCCCAATCTCAGCTGTGAACCAGCCCCCCCCCGCGACCCCTAAAAGATATACTGTATGTAGCTAATGGATTGACTGATGGATGGGTTTTTAAGAATAGTTCTGCAATATAAACACCATGTAGCATTCAGAGATAAATAGATGACATTCTAAAAAGTAAAAGTAGAAATTAAGGGGAAAAAAAGATGACTTGACATAAAAAGGGAGAAATGTCTATCTTACCCAAGTCTATACAGATCCTGGTGTCCTCATTTAGTTTGTCAGATACTTTGTGTGGATTCCTATTTTGCCTTCCCTCCTGCCCATCCCAGGCAGCACAGACTTCTCTGCACTTGTCATCCTACAGTGAACCACATAGTGGGACTTTGAGTACCAGATAAACACTGTTCAGAAAACAGCAACCAACACCAAGTGCATGTTGTTAACTAGGTGTTTGTGCCAGACTCTCTGCTCTCAGGTCTGTCTGTCAGAGCACTCGTCTCCTTGTTCCAGGCCTACTTTCAGAGATGTACCAGCTTGAAGGCCCGTTCGACCTCACCGCATACTTGCACAAGGTATTAGTGACAGGTTGACGGTCATTACAACCAAACTATCCATCATCTGCCTCTGAGGGTCAAGTCCTTCAAGCTGACACCCCAGTTTGTGGGTCTCGTCTGCATCACTAAGTGGGTCGACCGCCCTGTTGTGCAACTTCACGTTCAATGCTCAATGTGTGCATCCAAAACTCCACACATTTAAAGTCATGCTTGTCAGGAAGAGTTCTTCATTTACTGCCTCTAGACTCCCACCCCTCTCCCACGAGAGGCAATCATAGGCCAGGAGAGACTCTTAGGGCCCATCCCCTTTTCACCTTCAAGGGAGGGGCCCTAAGAGTCTGGATTGTGTGGGGTATGGACCTGAGGAGAGAGAGAGAGAGGTTCAGAGTGCTGCCTGACTTGACGAATTAATTCATTCAGAACTTGTGAATTCATTTTTTTGTTAGTTAAACTGTAATATATCACTTTTCTCTCATGGTGGTTATGCTCCAAACCCTTGTCTCAATTAGAGGTGTTTTCAGTATGTATGAAGATCATAGAAAACACCCTTATTACACAACTACAACTTGCATGTGTTTAACTGGTTCATTTAAAGTGAGGATGTGTGTAACTGCTATGGCAGAGAAAATGTACCTCCAGGCTTCCTGAGCAAGAACACAACAGAGAGAGAGACTGCAGTGAAAACACGTGGCTGCACTGATAACAGCCCAAAGGTGCTAGGGTTCACAGGAACCTCCACAATAGCGGCCTTGAGAGGTTTTTACTGGACTATCTACACACCGATTGGTATTGTATCTGTCTGTCTGTATCTGTATTTGCTCCATTCTGATGCTTTCTTCCCCTATTTGTACTGTAAACATCCTTTTCTTGTTTGCCTCTTGAAATTTCTTTTATAACTCGAAAATAAAATGTGGTTTAGCAAATGGACAAACCTTTTCCAGTCACCCCCTAAACAAATGCTTGGTCATACTTGGGCAAACATACTGTATAATCTAAAGTTTGACTTTTGTGTGTCTTCTTTAACACATTATAGATTGAACATTTAAAGCTACAATATGCATTTTTCTATTGTACGGTGCTAGTTCTTCCCTCCTTTCCCCTAAAGCTGGTGAGGCGTCCCCACATTGTCACTCATCTTCATACGTTGCCTCGAAACAGCATCTAGCCTGGGGCTGAGGTAACCAGCATCTGTAAAGACCACAACAGATGTTAAAGAAAGGCAAGGAACACGTGGAGTAACCAATTTTTCTATTCCAGTTTTTTTGTTGGGCTTTATCAGTCTCGCTGATAATGTTCTTGCTATTTAATGTCAAATATGTGTGTATTGTAGCTTCAAAATGGCATTCTAGCACAATCAGAGCATTTTAAACTGGCTACTTTAAAATGGCCGTAGTTTATAAAAAGTAATGAGTGTTTGATTTGAAAGTACTCCAATATCCCCAACAATGATATAACAGTACATCGTTTGTTATGCAACAAAACGATTTTTTAGCCAGGAAGTATATGTGAATTAACCTGACATAATGGAATCTCAGGGCAAAGTTTACAGTCTTGGGCCACATTTACTTATGGTTGGCTTGACTTGGACAGAAACATTCTTTGTCATCTATAGTCTCTACTGCTATATTATCTATGTAAACTCTGTGAAGTGAATGTGCATACACAGCACCAAATGATGATTTAATCCCACAGTAAGTGTTCCTAGATGATGCAGTGAGTCCCAGTGTGAATGTTAAATTAAGTCTCAATGCTATCTTAAATCAGGCTCCATGCCAAGCATCTAGTGGCTGGACAGTTTTTCCACACACTCACCAGAAAATGTGTATTTGGGCAGATGCTGCGAGTGTGTGCATGAATAATACACAGCATTTCTAATGACTCCTGTGCTCTTGGCTGGAGAACTGTTAGTGCTGCAGTGGGCGGTCTTGTGTCAACCCGTCTGACATAAGAATTGAATTGAAGAAGAACTGAAATCTCATCTGCACCGTAAAAGCTTTGCAATATTGTCTGACTGCTAGAACAAAAAAATCAGAGCCTGCATGACTGAAGTATTTGCACTGGTAGAAGAATACTGTAGCTACCTCAGACTGCCTTGGTGACGTTTTAAACAATATTGTAGAGTAAATATGAACTTTTCTTAAACCTGCAATAGCCAATTCTTTGGCCACTTGGGAGCAGCTGAAACAAGTTTTGATCACAACGTTGACATATCTTCACTTTTTAAGTTGATATGGCGAATGTGTTAGCTTCTTTACACATCCAGCAGTTACAGAGCAACATTATCATTCATTTGGAGCCATGTTTTTGGCCACCTGATGAATGTAAGTCAAATATTCACTATTTTTTAGCTCTGTTTTTGGTCTCCACCAACTCCAGTGAAAGCTATCTGGCTCTCTAGCCGCTAAATGCTCCACTATGTTCACCAGCTAGTTGCTAACTGTGTCTGTGTGCCATTTGGTGCTGAGCTGGTAGTGTACAGTGGGTTTTTAGGGCTTTTTCACAGTAAACAGCTGCCTGCTACAGCTGAAAATGTCACTATGAGTGTTGAGATTGAAGCTGAACAGCTAAACAAGCACATGGGAGAAGTTTGCCTTCAAGGCCTTCTGCTGTTTGATTTCCATGTGAAACTTAACTTATTATTTTAACCCAAACCATGATCTTTTCCTAAACTTTACAAAGTAGTTTTGGTGCCTAAACCTAACCAAACTGTTTCATAACGTTAACCATATGTTACAAAGGCTCTCTGGTAGTACTATGGTTGCAGTTTGGTTAGGTTTAGGCACCAAAACTACTTGGTTAGGTTTAAGAAAGAATTCTGGTTTGGGTTTAAATAATAAGTCAGCGTTGAACTACAATACGTACTTTTGGTGCCTAAACCTAACCAACCTGCGACCGTTTCACAACGTTAACCATGTGTTACAAAGGCTTTCTGGCAGAAGGCAAAACTTGTTAAAACTCACTATAAAGCTCCATAAAGCCGAGGGGAGCAGCAGATTCAGGTGATAATTCTCTGTAGGTTCATTACTACGAGCGGCCCCTTTCATATTGTCACATTGTCTTCACATTGTCATTTGATACATTGTAATTATAAAAATATTGATTATAGCCGCTTTAAATAATCTGCCATCTGCAAATATAATCACCCCCCACAGCTTGATAATAGCCCACAAACATTTATATTCTAAATGTGAGCCCACGGCAGCTTTCCAGATCGTGAAGAATGACAGCTAGATTGTTTCCAGTAAAAGTGAAGTAGGATCCAACACACTTTAAGTATGAAGCACTTTGTTGTTTTGTTTAGTGAGTTTTACTTTAGACCCAAAAAACCTTTGAAAACAGAAACATCAAATCAGGCATAATGTCAGCTTTCTAATGACATTTAGAAGACAGCATTTGTAGCCAATAATATTAACATCAATGATAGCAGTGGGGAATGCTGCAACATTAACATTCATATCTTTCAATATCTGGCTCCTGACATTGATGAGCTTTCACAAATAACAAAAACAACAAAAAAGAAATAAGCATCATATTGTTGTATGGTTTGTATTTCATTTCCTTATTATGCAGTTTTTTTTATTGCTTGTCTCAAAGCAACTAAGACTGCCTTGCTACTTTGAGACAAGCAAATCCCACCAGGACTGAGACAACTGTTCGGAAAATCCTGCTTTTGTGTTTTTACTGGATACAACTGCTGTCCAACTATTTCTACAGTATCAAAATACAATATATAGTTTCAGAAGGAAATATGGTACTTGTAAATTGGAGTGATAGAACAGCAGACAGCATTTGTCTGCTTTCTGTTTAAAGGACAGTGGCAGTGTTTTTTGCATGTGTTGGCAGATTTAATTACATTATCCTGCTCCCAACGATTGCTGCTTTTTATGAATGAATGCCAAGAGGACTAAATGCCTCGTGCTGATTTATTCCACACGGTTAAAAATAAGATGATATGAGCTGTGCATAAGACTAGGTGTTCTTGATTGAATGTTATGGTGAGAGAAGCAGCTTTTGCCCCATTTCTTCATCTCTCCGCTGTAAATGAGTAGTGTATTGCCTCATTATAATTTACTTGTGGTGGGTTGTCAATTACCTTATCTACAGCATCTCTAAATTCCCAAGGAGGGATGAGAGTTTTCTAAAATGCCTAGAGATCTCTGTGAAGAGTATTTAACAGCTGTGGTCCATCACAGACACAAACATGCAGTCAGACAGCGGATTCAAACCCCGGACCTCACCTCTTGCCAGTGATGGAAGAAATATCCACACCCTTGAAAGTACAAATACAACAATAAAAAAATAATCCATTACAAGTAAAAGTCCTGCATTTAAAATCATTAAATAACTTACTTAGGTCCTCCTTCACACAATAGCTGCAAGTGTTTCACTGCTGCTTGGATGAAGAGCAGCTGTGCTCGAAAAGTTACCTTGGTATAATAAAGAGCTAATATTGGAGCCCTGCAGTGTGTGAGCCGTGTATTTGTTTATTTAGTGTTTCACTGCTGACCTCTCCCATTATGTTGCCTCTGCAGAGGATGAAGAATAAATCTGAGACTAGCAACAAAAACATTAGTCTTTGTGATGGCATTGCATCATTTTCATGAGAAACATCAGGCTAGATACAGCTGGCTAACTGCATCACAATTGATTAGGGTAAGAGCCAACAATAGCACGAGTTCAGATAGCTGTTCCTTATCTTGTTGTAGTGCTGTTATCAGTTCAATCACAGACTCAATCCTCAGTCACAAAGGTAACAGAATAATAATGTTCTTGCTTTTTGTGGCTGTTCATCATTTATGGACTGTGCTGCTGCCACGACAGAGGCTATTCTGGAAATGTAGAGTTCAACCGCTCTTATTGTGATGATGTGTTTGAGTCAATTAAACCTGTACTGTTTTACTATAGCCTAGATTAATCGATGTTATACGCCTAACATATTTACCTAATGTGACAACAGTAAATAACTAGCTGACATTCTTGCTAGTAACTGCATATCGATTATTAAAACATTAACTATTTGTATCTATCTACTTCTGTGCTTTATTTATTTAAGACAAAGTACAGTGAACAGGGCTTAGAAGTGCTCCCATATATTTTTTTAAATGCCACCATACCACTGGTACCATGCAACCGGGTTTAGGCATCACTAAGTGACCAGAGAAACAGAAATGCAATGCAGTCCAATACAATACTCCTATGGTAAATGCCACATTAGTGAAATGTATCATTTCTTATTGTTGACACTGTATTGGAGGGGTGTTGATTTAACTTTATGGTAATTTTAATTGCAATTTTTAAGACTGTAGTTTGGAGTGCATTGTTTTGGATGACATATCAGTATATATTCTTGTTCTCCCATATATGTAAATAAGATAGACAAAATACTGTATTGTAAACAGTGTTCTATATAATGCAGTCCTGACTGACTGACTTTTGTTGAAACATGCAGCTAATTTTCCATTTTGTATTCCAAATAAAAGGAATGAATGCAACAATTAATCTTGGACTTCATCATTCTGGAAATGGGTTGCATTTTATTTTCTTATTTATTTATTTATTTTTTACAGATGACATCAATAGCCAAACACTTTGGAAATAAAAGCATTGCAGTTTCAACACTAGCCATCATGCAAACAGAAGCTAATAGGCTTTCTATTTGATTTTCTGTCCTTCTCTATACTGTCAACTATCACAAAATTTTGACAGGGTGATATGGTTACAAGTTAATGTTTTGGGTCTTTATGTTATAAAATCCAAGGCAGTATGGTGGTGACATTTTTCTTTAATGATTTTGATGCATGAACATAAGATTTGTGCATACTTTGAAAATATTATAGACTTATTTTAGATTTGGACCCATAAACAATGACCAGGGGTCTTTGAGAGCTATAATGGCAAGGTTATACCAGAGGGTGCAGCAGCAAAGCTAAGTTAAGTTAAGTGGGTACCGGGGGGTAGCTGTGGTAACTAGCTAACGGTTAGTGCGACCATGCGACCACCACCAAAACTAACCTCCATCCAGCATACACGGATAAATAAAATAAAAAAAACTGCCAGTCAAAGGCACAGCCAGTTTAGCAGGCCATGCCCAACCCGCCGCCAATCACACAATTACTGCTTCACCTGTTGCTACAGGGAAATGTCAATAGAGGCGGCCGAATACACGACCCAAGCGCCCAACCTAGCAACAGGAAGCTAGCAGGCGTTAGCTAGCTACTAATTCATTGACTGCATTTGGGATTTATTTGACGGACCAGCAGTAACGTCACGTCAGTAACAGCAGCTCATAAGAAGAACGAAACTGCAGTCAGTATTTCCAAATGTGGATGTCGCCCTCCATCGGTTCATACCTGTAAGCTAACAGCATCTTTTCAGGACTTCTGGTTACCATTACTGTTAAAAATGCACCGACAACATAACATGGGATGACGTCCCTGATGTACATTACAAGTAATCTCCTGCAAAAACTGATTTAGCCATGGTAAAGTTAGGGACTTTTCATGGAGGAAAACAAGAAAGAAGAAGGTAAGAACATTTTTCTTGTTGTTCACTTGCTATGGCTATTGTGTGTTGCTTGTATTTTATGGAGCTGATTGCTTAAATTGAGTGCTGGTTGTGCTGCATTTGCATGACTTGGGAGTGTCCCTTAAATGTTGTTAATAAGGAATGCCCTTGAAGAGTTAGGGTGGTATCTCCTGCTGCTGTTGTTGCATGTAGCTGGTCTGAGAGCAAGTGTGCACATGATTTCTGTTGTCAGTTTGCACAGTTAATGTATATATTGCATGAGTCTCTGTGTGTTTCTATCTGAACTTAATGTAGAGACGTGTGCTGCATTATGTATTTCTGTTTGGCTGTATTGCTCCAGATATATTGAATGAAAGTCCTTGTGTTTGATCCTGTGGTCTTTTGAAGCACCCTCTTGCCATTTGCCAATCTGGTAAGGATTAAAGTGATAATCAGCATGTTGCTTAATTCCTTGTAATCATAGTTTTCAACTAGATTTTCAAAGTTAAAGCACTTATGTGTGTCTCAGAGGTGTATAGCCTTTTTATTGGCTGCCACACATCGACAACATGCTTTCCCAAAGGTTGTTTGTTTGCTTGAGATGCCTCATTTTTTTGTGTTACCCAATCCGAGCCATTCAATTTCCTAGCTTTGGGTGGAAAAAACATTTCTTGTTAAAGCTTACTATAGGACTCTATTTACATATTATCAGTTTAAATACACCTCTTGTGACATTTTCTTTTAGTAACATTACCAGTAGTGGTGGTAGCTGGGTGGGGTTACATGTTCTGAGGGCCTTTGCAGATATTAGTCTACTTTGTTCCTTCTGGCTTAACAAAACATGAGCTGAGAACAAGAGCTATCAGTTTATAAGGTATACTATCTATATATCTATATATGCAATCTGATGCAGTGTTTTGTCCACCTTCATTTACATAGGCTACATGAGAGGGACAGAATGTTAACATCCCGGTATTCTTATGCAATCTGGCACCACCATTACCAAATGACCATAGTGTTGAATCAACTCCTCTCTGTTAAATAAGCATTCAACATCATAAGCTTCACAAAGGTAGGGTAGGATTTATTACAGGGCTATTAAACCAGGTGTAGAAGTGCATTAAATAAACTGATAACTTAGTGTTATGTTTACCCACATAATGCAAATTTGATCTGACAAGCAAACACATTGCTCTTTGTCAACACTAGAGTTGTCCACTGGGTCAGCTCAGTACTTTCACTGACTGTCTTGTCTCCGTACAACTGGCGAGATGTTGGTGGAGGAGGTGCACAAACTGTGAGAGATGAGCTAGTTTGATCCAGGATTTAAAAAAAAATCTTTTATGTCTTACAATGTTGCCCTTGCAAAGGGACCCTGCACAGCCACTTCACGAGTTTAGGGACTCTGACGCAAACTTTCACTTGCTGCTAAATCTTGCAAAATCTTTTCTCCTTTTTTTGGCCTGTCTACTTATGCCGCATTAGACTTGGACTGCATGTGAAGTTGTGAGTCTTAACTGTATGTAACCTAGCTTATCTGCAGCTCTGAGCAGAGCTGGAGATTGGTGGAGATTAGTTGGTGCTTGGGGAAGATTAGAAAAAAGAAAAACCAGTGATGACAGTAATGAGCAGCTCAAACCCTCTGGTAGATGTCCTATTACTACCGTCATGTCTTAATGTGGTAACTGTCATTTCTATATAAGTGTATGTACAGAAAGACTGAAAGATTGGGATGCACTATCCATGCCTGACAGTTATCTGATACCAGCTATCTGATACCAGTTACCTGATCTAATAATAAGTCCTCCTTAAATAGCAAAGGATAATATAGGTACTTAATTGTATGTGGGAATAGTAAGAGGGTGAGATAAAACTCATTTAGGTAAAATAATATCCAGTGTTTAAGCTTAAAATCTTCCATTATTAGAGGTCCTAACCCTAACCCTAAATCCACTGTCATTTGCTGATCTTGTCCAGCAGACTTTTTCTCCCTCACTGACAGACTTAATCCTCTTTCGACAATAAGTTTATTTCTGACCATTTACTCTCGATTTCTGTTGCTAGGCACCCAGTTGGCTATGTCTCAGGGTGTATTTTTCCTGAGAAAGATTTGTTTTCCACTCTTGACAGCAAGTGTCAAAGCCTGCACATAATAGAGAGGCAGGATCCGCACCTACCCATTAGCTGAGAGTTTGCAATAAAGGCAGACCTTATAGGAACAATGTTTGGAACAATGGGATTTTATCATAGTGGCCACGGTGGGAACTGCAACCCAGACATACTTAATGCAACACACATCCATTACAAAAGAAATGGCTATAAGATAGATCTTAAAGACAAATATGATTTTCTTGTATAATTATAATTATAATTATTATTATTATTATTATTATTTTTTATGTTAAAAAAACAATAACATATTTTGCCACGATAATAATATTTATTTTGTGCAGCAAAGAAGCATAAAATAAAAAAAAAGAAAGTAGCCAACTGTTTTAGTCAGATAACCACAATGACAAAGAAGTGTATCAGTGAGCGATGCAAGCGTTACCCAGAACGACTTTGGAAGCTACATGCTACTTGCTGTTAGAGTTTTAGTTATTTTTTGTGTTCTGCTAGTGATTACACAATTGCTTAATTCAGCTTTAATGCCATTTCTTGTATCAAATGGGTTTCAAGTAATTTTGTGGTAGACAAATGTTTAAAAAATGTTGCTACTTTCATTGAACAGTAAAATTACACCATTCTCAAGTTAATAGAGAAGCACTGTCTGCTTTTACACTTCTCAGAAATTAGTACTGTATGCGAAATATATGTAGCCACTGGCTTTACCTATTATTAATTTTGATCCTTCTTATCTTCCATTTTACTCTATGTATCTAATTTGCATGCAAGCAGTAGAGCAAACAAAACCAAAAGTGGAGGAAAAAATGAAAGAAAGGAGGAGTGCTCACCTGCAATGTGCACTGTTTTATTTATGAAGGCTCTGCCAGGCACGATGGAGACAAATTACCTTTTAACAATGTGAAATAGAATTTTGTTTACAAGGCTACGCTTCCCCTTGCTTTTTCAAATGAGATTTTTCACAGCTTCCTCATTTGTATCTCACAGCATTATCGTCTCAATCTTTCAAAACCAATCAGTCTCAAGAAAAGAACAGGGGAAAAAAGAAGAATGAATCACTGCTGTTCATAAAACAAACCATTAGGTGTATTTATGAATGCACACCACATCGGCCACCAGCTTCAGACGACCCCCCCACCCATCCACCCATCCACCCATCCACCCATGAGCTCAGTCAGTTCAGTGACATACCCTCCACTATTTTATTTAAAGCCCAATACAGTCTGCAGCACGGCAGAGTGCCCTCTGTGAAAGGCTGTACTTGGTGAGATTTGGGAAATGTTTACACAACCTGAACAGAGACGGGAGGCAATAAGAGAACAGAGTGGAAACACACTCAACTAAAACACAACTGTCTCGCTGCATCACAGAGCTGCTGTGAACAGCCATTTCTACGTTTGGAATCCATTTCATAGATTATCAGCATTTGATACTTAGGTTAACCTAGCAAAGCATACAGTCTTTGTTTGCACAATACGGCATGGGATTTTGGCAGGCAAAAATCAACATCTGTTAAATCCTCTCTTTTGGCTCACTTTATTACATTGCCTTTGTGAACTGGTGATTTATTTATCTTTTTATTGTTTCGTTTACTTTGTTTTGTTTTTGTGTGCCGGTGATTTTCTGCGGGATGGTTTTTCTTTTCCGTTTGTCTAATTGTTTTATTTTGTTTAATTAGAGTATTTGTTAGTTTTTAAAGCATATTGCTTTTAAAATGAATATTGTGTTGCTGTAAAACAGCACCACGGGACATTATACAATCTTACAGATAAAGAGAACAAAATCATATTATATTATGTATTGTATATTATGACATTGAACTGAACAAAAATATACATTACTATAACAAATACGCCGTAAGCTAAAAGCCGAGGGCAAACTGTTAATAACAAACTCAGACATGAAACCTCGACCTAACATCTGTTGTGTTAATGATAATAGAAGTACATCTGACATTTTTTTCATGAAGGATATTAACAATTACGGTATTATTAATTTGGTCATACAGTAAGAAAATGTGTGGAAATGAAATATCGAAAGGCACCAAGATGCATTGAGAATCATTTTGTGATCGAACAGTAGCTCCTTGAATCGAAATGAAAACGTCAGGTAGGTACGATCATTTCATTTTAACAAGAAACTTTGTCATTATAAAAAACACAAGCTGATATTAGAATATAATGAGAAACTTGAACAAAGAGAGGACATTCTAGGCTCTATCAGAGAAATTAACAGTGACGAATTGATTCAAAATAAAAAATGACAAATCAATTCGTCATTGTCAATTTACATGAATCAGTTTACACAAATTGATTTTAAGTTTTATTTCATGCTTGGGATGAGACACTGCAAGATTCTGTGGTTATTCAGCACAGTAGATGTCTTTAACATGCATATATTCTTATCTTAAGAATGCATAAAGTAAAGAATTGTGAGATGTCTGACCTTTTTAGAGGTTGATCACCTGGAGGTACTCGCAAGGCTACTCAAATACAAGTCCTTGTCCTGGATTATAGTGGATAATAAGTAATCTACTTTTATATGGATTGCATTTAGTTGGTAGGTGTTAACATGACAATGGACAATTGACGAAAGTATTGTGTAACTGTTCAACAAACCATAACCATGACATGGCTGAGACATATCCAATTGAATTTTATCAGAGGTCTTTTACATAGCACAATCATCCAAAGCAAGAAATTAATTAATATGGTGGAAAGTATCAACTAGGATCAAAAGTTACAGTGTGAAAAATGTACTCGATGTTTTACCATTATTTTATATTTATTTTAAATTCACAATTAATTTACTCAGACGGTTCCGAAGTCCACTCAAAACAGGCTGTAGAGGGCAGCAGATCCCTTGTGTTCTAACCCCTTATGATAAAAACACATTGGGAGAAGGGCCTGCTAGGAGACCCTGGAGAAAAAAAACAAAAAAACAACAACTACTGAGGACCCCATTGAACAGCATGTACTTCTGTGTGTGTTTGCAAAGGATCTGGTCCTCTTTGGGCATGTCCTCACTGGATAAATACTGCATACGAACAGATTTGGCTGTCCAGGGGACCCCCAGACAGCTGCCTTCTTTGCCTGATCAGTAATCTTTTTCTAAGATTGCAGGGGTTTCAGCAACCTGCATTTTATTAAGTGAGCCTCGTAATTATTTCGTAATTTTTAATCTAAATTAATTATTGTCCTGTCTGCTCATACTGAAGCTCATAATGTTTGATATCTGAACGTGTATGACTAGAATGGGTAATGCGGTTCTATTAAATGCTTTTACCAATCTTGCCTTTGGGTCTTCCAGTAACTGTGTCTCACTAGAAATAAGGAACCTCAACACTGCTGTAAAAAAATAAAATAAAAATTGACAAAAGACAATTGATATTTGTCGTTGTACAGCAGTCTTGTCAAAAAGGGCAGGTATAACTACAGAACAGCTATCTCCAGACCAGCCCCTCTCATTGCAGTGGTCTTTGTAGGAGGCATGAGTGCTGTTAGAATTTCTTTACAACCCAAGGATGGTGCAATGTGTACATTTTTTATAATCTAACAAAAAGCTTCTTGATGATAGGTGTCCAGTAAAAATGGGCCAACACGTATTCGCTGCTCTCTCTGAGTCTGTCAGCAAAGAGGAGATAACGTGTGGTTTCTTCACAACCGTGTGCTAATGTGCTCACTGTAGTGCTGCCAAACCTGCTGTGCAGGATAGAACATCAAGATGAAAGAGGTAGCCGTAAACAGGACCCCTCCCCTTCCCCCTCCCTGAGCAATAGAATAGTGCTGATGGACAAAATGAAAACCTGAAAACATGGCTTTCTTCTTAGCCTAGTTTGAGTCAGCAGGGACAAGAGGTGACAGAGGTAAATTGGGGTCATCAAACAAAAGAGAGAATATGGCACTTTGCTTTGTTACCCAAGGCTGAGTGATTGATATGTTGTTGACCAAATGATCTCTTATAAATTCTCTCTCTCTCTCTCTCTCTCTCTCTCTCTCTCTCTCTCTCTCTCTCTCTCTCTCGCTTTGTCTCTCACCATCCTGACTAAATTGAAATCGGATTGAGAATGTAGGATCTGTGGCAATTAGTCATTACTGAGACTAAGGGTGCTCAGACGCCCGACAGTATCAGTGAAATTTGGCTGTAATGTAGCAACACATATTTGTAGGCGCCATCTGGAGCAGGGACATTAAAGCATTTGTTTATATTAAACAGTTCCAGCAGATATGGTTGCCCATTAAGCTAATGGAGTATAACATTTTAAAGTTGACTTGTTTTGTGGCAATTCTGTCTTTTAAGTAACAGTTCCCTCACTTGTTGCATGCACAGTCAGGAACGAGCACGCACGAATGAGTCAGTGCTGTAAAGTGCAAGTTGTCAGTTTGTCACATACTATACAGGTGTGCTGAGGTGAAATGTGGATCTCCATGGATATATAAAATAATGTTTTTGTAAAGTTGGTTTGTAGCTTCAGGATACCACTGGGCTGAGTCTGTGCTTGAACTCTGTGTAGCCATGATGTTATTGCCCCTTTTAGCCCGCTAGTTAACACAACTTTAGGGCTGTAGGACTGCTGATTATTTTCTCAATCAATGAATTGTTTTGTTGACAAAATGTCAGAAATTTATATGAATGTATCAAGATGGCGCCACATTCGTTTCTGTGAAAGATTTCTCACTGGGCACATACGTTGAAAAGGCTTTTTCACGCTTCTGCAGGCTTCCATAGAATGTGGGCACCAGAGCAGGGTGGAAAATTAACTTTTTAAAATGTGAACATCTACCAGTCACTGATATATTTTACCAACATTTGGCTGGTGGCTGGTGCTAATTTCCATCCCTGCACTGGAGTCCTTCTCCGGTTGATAGCATGGGCGTTCTTGCGAGACTTCCTCTGGCTGAGCTGGCGGAGTTCCTGCACACATGAAAGCAATAAAATAATTTAATGATGCGGCTCTTCTAGACTTTCGAAATTGTATTGGTCAGAATGAAATTCTGATTGTAGAAAGAGTCGTTTCACAGTCGTGTTGTGACACTCAGAAAAAAATATTTATTGGTTTACAGTTGTTCTTTTGTAGTGTGTGTTCTTTTGCAGCTCTGTTGCTGAGGGCTTGGAAAATAGTACAAAATAGTCATCACAGACCAGAAAGTGAAAGAAAGTTTTGTCATCGAAGCAAGAAATTAAATAAAAGCAACAAATCCTCAAATTCGAGAAGCTGGAGCCACAAATATTTGGCATTTTTGCTTAAAAAAGTGACTCAAACGATTAACCGATTATCAAAATAGTCAACTTGTAATTTTCTGTCCCTGGATTAATTGACTAATTCTTTCAGCTGTTGTACTGAAATCTCATTACGTTTTTGGTATCAACTGAAATGTGTCTGTCGTGCCAAGTATCCACAACTCTCAAGTATTGAAAGATGGCATCTAATATCTGGTCAGTTAGTGTTGTTTACATATTCTTTAATCAGATGGTTCCTAATCTAAATCTGAATTTTGCCAATTTTAGGCTATGTTTATTTGGGCTGTGTTTTTGTACGGCAGCTTGTGTTTAGATAACATTTCATATTTGGGAACTTTGGCTGCTTTGACAAAAAAAAGAGACAAAACTTGTTTATAAATGTTTATAAAGAAAGGTATCAAATAAGTTTCATTTTGGTATTGGTACTGAAACTTGGCCATGGATTTGGAACAGGTATTGAAAAATCCCTACCCACTCCCAGCCCTGGTCTCCAGTTCTGAATAGATCAATGAGAGTTGTCCTCCTGACCATGTTTGAACATTTGTTGGACACTGCTCACCTTTGTGTTTCTATTGGGAATAGAAGGTTTGTGTAATGTACAATGAACAACTACTGTTATCTGAAACTGAATCTTTACTTAATTATTTTATAAAATGTAATTCTGTCATTCAGTGTAATTATGTGGTTTAGCAGTGCTGTGTGTGGAACTACAGACGCAGACTTGAGACTTGAATGTTGACAACCAGGGATTATGAATGGGTCCAACTCGGGTTGAATATGTGTTCAGTAGAGCATGTTATACATGGGTTTCCTGTATGAAAGCAGTATAAGAAAATCCTTAAATACTTTAATAATCGTTTGACAGCCCAGAGATTTTGCTGTGTTGTGACTGTTGCTATGGTGATACTCAGTCTACTTTGCTTTTTAAACTGACAGAAATTGCCAGAGTTAAATATTCACTGCGGTTCAAATAATCCCCCTTCAAGGAGAGGGCCCATGTGATGAATGTCATGTACTGTCGCTCTCCTGAAGGTCTTTATAAGATGGATGACATGAAAGAAGTGAAGCTCTTAAACATGTTACTGGTGCAGCTTGCAGGGAGGGGTTGATGCCAGTCATCGTTATGCACCTTTGCAATGTCCACAGTATATATGAACATCATCTGCAGCAACTCTGACTACATTGTTTGGTAGTTATGTTGTAGTCATACATCGTGTATATATGTGCATATATACTGTGTGTGTGTGTGTATGTATATATGTGTGTGTATATATATGTGTGTATATATATGTGTATATATA